>SCLH01000609.1:0-11181 GCA_004367855.1 Oikopleura vanhoeffeni
GGGTTTTTTTATCTGTTGATATAACTAGATTATTGTCGACTCCACCTGGATCGCACGCTAAAGTTTCTAGGCTCAAAACAGAGTTAGCAGAACATTAGCCTCATCAATTGGTAGTTTAGGACATCACGATCTAGCAACGCATAAGTCCTGAGTGTTGAAAGGCGATTTTTAATGAAAATAATCAATCTGAAAATCAGATGAATCAAGTAAGCTCAAAAGTGACATTTTGTTTTTGAAACGTGATTACCCAAAGTTTATTAAAGTGGAAAACTATCTCAATCATTATAAGAAATAAATTGAAAGTCTTAGTGCAACCTCCAGGCTTTGAAAAGCCAACCCCCTTTTTTTTATGGGGGCTCAACTTTGACGCGTATTACGGAAAAATTGAAAAAGCACTTGCACTCGTTCAAATCGACCTTAAGTGTTTTTACAAATTGAGAAGGTGACTTAAGGGGTGGTCTGAGCAAGCTGACTTAGTTAACTGCTCCGCAACATATGAACGGAGAACAGTAGTTAAACTATATTACTTGTATGCAAAGTACAAGGTGTGATTGGTTCACTAAGCTTTTTGAAAAAAGAGATATTATTGCGCAGCTTTTCTTGTTTTCGAAGTATTTACCTTGGCTTTCTCGAAAAATGGGAGTCATCACGAAAAATGGTTCAAAATTCAAATCGAAATTTCTCTGATAAGCTTTAGGTTATAAGAGATTATAATAATATTTTTTAAATTCGATCTATTATATTATTTTAATATCAGTTAAGCTTTAACGAACAATTTTAGTCATGACAACATTTCCTAAATCGCATATAATTCAAAAATCAATTTTTCGAGCAATTAGAAGCCAGGATTTTTTGAGAAAGAATCAAATATTATCGTTTATTTGTTCGAATATTTAACTTTAATTTTTGACAAAGTTAGCGCTCGAAGTGTATTCGTAAATATTTTTCTCAAAAAAATTGAAAATTTGAAATTTAACCACATGCCGATAACCCCCAAAATATTTAGTCCCGAAAAAATTATAATAGTAGTTTATCGGATATCTGGAGATTTCAGGAGAAACACTCCAGAAACCACTGTTATCTCGCGTGTTTGGTGAAGTCGCATTTTCGCCAATGAGAAGACCGATTATTGTGACAAAATTTTCTTAGCGTCCTAAAAAATTTTTTGTTAACAAAAACTTTTCAATTTTTCCTTAAATTATCTTGTTTGCTCATTTTTCAGATTCTGGTCTTCAATTGAAATTTTTTTTTGGAAAATTACAAAAACTCGATTTCAGAAAACATTTCAAATTATTTTTACGAGTTATAAAACACTATAGAAGTAATTCGATGGGTCAAAAGTTTCTCAACCAAAGAAAATATTTACCGCGATATTGAGAGTCGAGCCAGGTAAAGCGAATAAGATTTTAGTTAATGCCAATAATTCCTCGTTGGTTGACTTTACTCCGACCATAAATTGAATTCTTTGCAAATTTATACATTTGAAAAGGCCTTATGGTCAAAAAAATTAAATTAATAAATCAAGCCGGTAACTTACAAAAATTCACGCTTACGAATCTCTTAACTGAATAGATAATAAAATCTAAAATCCACCACAATAATTATAGATATAATAAATTAAATAAAGAAAGGCAATTAACATACTAGCAAAATTCTCTTGTGCATGAGGTAGCCAAACTGTGGTCAAGACTCGTAGCCAAATCGTGATCACCCCGAGGGCATATCGGAAAAAGGGTGGAAGCACCAAATTAAATTTTCGCGTTAGGCAATATTTAAGGAGGTTAAATCAAATCGAACCCGGGCAAAAATAAAAAGAAAAGCAGTGGCCAAAATTTAAGTTAACTTTTACTCCAGACCACAAATAAAAGTGAAACTTTTAAAAAGTTAATTAACATCAGAACCAACTGGAGATTCAACAATCAGAACCAGCTGGAAGACATCAGAACCCAAGCTGAGAGATTCAGCATCATAGAACCAGTGGAAGATTAGGACACCAACCACACAACAGATGTAAGGACCGATTGGATGAACCTATTACTGTATACGTTGAAAAGGCTTAGAACCGTAAGCAGGCATATGCACTATGTTAAAATCAATTATATTTTAATCTGTAAATATCTCATTCATGGGCGGGTTGGATGTTGAGGAGATATTCCGCCCGAAGCGACTGCTGGTATAGGTGAGGTCAGCAATACAGATAGCGAAGTTCGGGCACTGACGTATCTTAACCCGTCAGCATGTCTGTCAGCCTTTATTAAGGCTGCGGAACCCGTTACAAATGGGGGATTATTACTCCAGGGACCCTCATAGAGATTACACTTAGAGAATAAACTTGTAACACAGGATATCCGTGTAATTTAGCCGTTATTTAGTTAGTAGCATGATCAGGGAATAGCATATATTTAGTCGGAACAACAATAGTGTACGATGAGTGCGTACAGGTTTATGGACCTACCGAATTTAGTCTACCATGTCAAAATTTAGGCAATTATCTCGCTAATTCATTAAAAACTTTTTTTTAATATTGATACTAAATGCTTTTTATTTCCCTTTTAAAAAAACTGTGCTTCAAATTGAATACTCACGAAAAAAGTGCCGATATTACATTTTTTTCTCGTACTTTAATTCATGCATAACAAAGTTCTCGTTTTTGTGTCTGGTTGCAGTATTATAACAAAAATAATTGTTATGGAAAATAGCGCATAAACTTCTATTTTAAAACAGAACTTCTTCAAAGAGTATTATTCAAATTAATATCCAATCAGAATGCTCTCCTACCTAAATGCGCGTAAGTAGCATCATAACACTCATACGCTCAACAGAGAACAAATAATGAGGTCATGATGACGCATTGCACACTTTCAGGAAAAATTATACCGCCAAAAAATTGTTTTTATCATAATAATGTGTCAAAATGTATATAATTAGACAAAGCGTGATACACTAGTTTGAATATAAATAAAAAGTATTAATTTGATTGATTAAAATTTAGACAAATCAGAATAGGGCTCAATTAATAATAATCATTTTTTTGTTATCAAAGTGCCATTTCACATATCTAGCTGTTGTAAATAAGTCCTATGCTTTAATTTTCACGACTTTTGACGCATATCTTATTTATACGGTTACGTGATCGTTTTTCGACTATACCCTAATGAAAGAAAAGTCTTAGAATTTTCTGTAAAGTAGCCTCACATATGTTTTGGACAGATTCGAGATTTTCTTGCAAAAATAAGTACTGTAATTAAGTACTGTAATTCCCAAAAAAACGCACAGATAATTTTTGGCAAAAATAGTCGTTCACTTAGTCGACGATGATCCCATTATGTATTAGGGTCGACAAAACCGTTTAAAAGTCGAGCAGGCGCTGCAGCGCCTTACGGGCGGCTGAGAGTTAAGGGAATACCCGTCGGCATGAAAGATATTTTTAAATGTGTGTTACAGTGAAACCGTGTGTCATAAAAACTTGAAAATAGTATCATTAGAAGCTTCAAAACGTCGACTGTTAATTCGAAGAGTCGCTGTGTTTTCAAATACCATCCAGTGAACCGGTTACAAAACTGAGAAATTCGAAATTTAAAAATCTATTTTCTCCTTTATTATACATACGAAAAAAAATTACATGGAAAAATTCAAAGATTTGTTTGGCAATAAATTTGATCTTGAAAAATTAAAAAATTTAGAGTTTAAAAATCTTCAAAAACCCGTTATTTTCCAGGTGTCAGCATATAATCATCTTCTCCTTGAATTAAATATCATTTTATTTTTGCTATTTGTATTTTTAAGTAAGATTACAGAGATCATTAAATCTTGGCGGATTTTTGATACCGACTCTCTGTTTTTTTCTAGAGGCGCTCAAAGTTTGAAGTAGAGTGAAAATTGAAAATTTTGCGAAACTTTTCTGAATTTGATTTTTGGAAATTTTTATTTTTTCAAATTGCAGTTTGTCAAGGTTTTTCGAGACATTTCAAAAAATATAAATATAATCTCTCAATAATCACCGGTTCCTATATGGATTACCGGACCTTAGAGTACAAATCCTAAATATTTGAATGATACAAACAAAGCAAGATATTAGCACCCAATCAAAACCCTTTATTGTGGAATAGGCCGATTTCATTGGTCAGGTTGAGAAAAGATCAACCAATCGAATGCTCAGATTTCGTATTTTTCAAATATTTAGGATTTGTACTCTGAGGTCCGGTAATCCATATGAATCATGAAATTGTTATTAACATATTTTTTATTCCGCCCACTTATTTTTAAACTGCGAAAAAAAAATTATTTGAAAGATAAAGCTTTGAAATTACCATCAATTGATTTGAAAATATTTGAATTACTAAAGTTGCGTATAAAAACAATTTTGGGGCAATTCTAAAAATGATCCAATAATGCCGACGGGTACCTCCTTAATATAAATCTATTCTAAAGCCATCGACGATGGCTCATCGTGTTATAAAATAAATCAAGCAATTTCAAATAGTAAATTTCAAAAGCCAAAATGGGTCCATTATGAATCAATTTTTTTGAATTATTATAATAAATAAAGTGTTTTAGTGAATCACAAAATTTTATTAACCGACAAAGATTATCGATTTTTTGAGAAAATTTTTGTCCTTCGTGATGAATCACTCTCAGCTCTATTCTTGCCTGAGGTATATTGAGCGCATCCGCATTGACCTTGTCCCGCGAGGAAATCCCGCCCGCTGATTGGCCCGCTAGCTTTTAGTCGAGGTGCGTCAACTCTCCCCGTCGCTCAAACAACAAAGAAAGCGAGAAAGCGACAAAAATTAATCGTAAAAATTGTTTTTTAACCCTAGAATCGAATCGAGGGGCTGAAGTTACGCTTGAAAAACGAAAAGACAATCAAGTCGAATAAGTAGACTTGTTGAGACGATCGAAGAAGAAAAAAAAGTGATAATAGAGCAGAAAATGATTTTTTGAGAGTGATTACAAAGAATTGCGATATAAAAGAATAGTGAAAATGCCGCCGCCAATTCCGAGAAGGATTAATTCTGTTTATATTTTAAAAGTAAGTTTCATACTATTAACTTTCTTGTGAACTAAGTTTAAGCAAATTTGATATTGTTGCAATAATTCGTCGCAAATTTTTTCATTCAAAATTGTTTTTATTGTTACTGTACGTTTAAAAAAAATAAAATTTTGTCTGAATTCATTTTATGAGCACCATACGAAATGGCTGAAAAAATATTGTTTATATCTTTAAGGGCATTTCCTATTTTGTTCGTAAGATAAATTGAGACAGAATTTTTTTTAAATAAAAAGAAATACAGTGAATATCCGTATCTAGTAGATAATCAAACCGGATTATTTATCAAGGAAATGATCGGTTCATTCAAAATCAGCAGCTGCCTTTTGCCCACTACCCTTGCATTATATATTCAAACATTAATAAGTTTGAAATCAAAATTAACTTTTGTGAAAATGCAAGAATTTTATTGACAATTGTCCGAAAAATGATAGAGATTTACTACTGAAAATTGGTACAGAGTAGAGATTTTCAAAGAGGTTTGAAATTCTTGCATGACAATTTTGAAGCAATTTTTTTTTAAATTAAGGCAATATTTCATAAAAATTAAAATTGACATATTTTGAATGCTGAATCTTCATGTGGGGCGACTTTTGTATGTTAGGGGGTCCGCTAAAACAGCGCTTAGTTAACTGGCATTTTCTAAAGTTTTGAAGTCATGAAGCAAAATTTTTTCTCGAAATCCCTCATGATAAAAATCCCAGGTCCGCTCGTTATTTCTAAAACTAAAATTGTATAATTTAAAAAAATATTTCCCTAAAAAATCCAGGTCCGTTCCCTGATTATCCTTAAAAAAAAGTTAGATCACCACCGCGGACCAAACCACGACTAAACCAGATCTGCTGAGCTGATCTTATTAGTTAAGCTACGGACACCAATATAATATTTACAATTTTTATAATACATAAAAGTACTGCACTTATCACGTACTACACCTCTCTGTCCTCGCGCGCCGCGCTTCTCACTTAAAAATAATCATATGTACACCTCGCGAGCTCGGTGTATACCTATGTTAATGAAATTGTGCTACGAGTTTTGTATTACCCCCTGAATATCCAGTTTAAAGCACTTCTTTTCGGCAAAAGCTGTATATAAATATTGAGGGATTACTGAAAACCTTTTTAAATGAAAATATCTAATGAATTATTATAACATTTTTATTAAATTCAAGTTATGTTGATGGTAACTTAAATATTGTTCTCTTTTTGAAAAGGAATATCTATCACGGGGCTCGCCGAGCGTTTAATGCCACTTTTCAGATTTGGATACTTGGTGTTATTGCCTGTTTATTTTATGCAAAAAAAGTTAACACCAAGTACCCAAATATGAAAAGTGGCATAAAGGTCCAGTACCGTTTCAGATATTCTGTATATCAAATATATAGGGAAAGGCCCGTAAAAACATTCCCAATGCATTGGCGTACAAAGTTTTAGGACAAGAATAATATAATAAGCGTTTATGATTGGTCGATCAAAAGCGCGTAGACAATATCCATTATTATCCCCGGGTCACTTTAAAAACTTATTCCCTATTCTTTTAACAGGCAAATAAGTTTTTAAAGTGACCCGGGGATAACAATGGATATAATCTAATAAATTATCCAATCGCGTAGGTTGCATTTAGACCATAGGGCCCGTTTTCGGAAGGACTTAGAAAATTTTCCGAAACCGTACGGAAAACCCACAATTTTGATCTTGCTTTAAAAGATTTTTGGTAATCGACTAACTAGTTCATTGTTAAAAATCATGAATGTGTTGTCACATTATGTGTTCTTGTTCTAGAACCGATTTTATGTTCTAGTGCTGACCCCTGGGTACGAGAATTACGAGCAAAAATTTTTCTTGACTCAATATTCTTGACGGTGAGCTAAAAAGTGTGTATTTTGTTTGTCATAGATTAATGTGAAGCGTTCAATAATGTGCACGATCTACGAAAAATTGAAAATGATTTATGCTTTTCAGACATTTGTATTTAAAATCCTTAACCCTTGAAGTTATTCTGGTCAAAAATGTTCAACATTTTTTTGTCAGACAAAAAGGTGAATTCAAGCATGAAAATAATTTCCTCTTGTAATTCTGCGTAAAATTTGCCATTTAAGGAGGTTGTGGGGTCTGCGTCTTATATTTTGATCAATAAAAAATAACAGAATTATTTATTTTTTACTGAGTTGACCAAAGTCAGGTATCTTTTTGATGGTTATGACTAAAACGAGTAGGGAGATTTTTAAAATATATTCCAAAAAATTTTACGACTCCGGGAAAAGCAAAATTAAAATTTTGCAAAATTTTCAAGCAGAGCTCAGGAGCGCTACCAGTCAAAATTAGAAACAAAATCATCGAGGAAAAATCATCTGGAAATATTTTCTATGTATGAGACCGCCATTTTTATTTCCAGGAAAAAAAACAGTTTGTCGAAGAAATTTTAGCACTAAAATTGTATTTCTTTGAAAAAATTAAGTCAACAGCGTTTTAGCTAATACTATTTTGTAGTCATTCGTGAACTGTTTTCATCTCAAACATTTGAACTGAACACGGTATACAAGGCATAAGCAGAAAACAGTAGTTTGGTTAATCTCGGTTAACCGGGTGGTTGAGACAGATTACAATGTCACTTATAAGTAATTAACCGTCAAGGTTCTGAGATTCCATTATTTGTAACTGAATTGTTGCTGTCATAGGTTAATTAAAAGTAATAGGCGTTTCAAAATGTCAAATATTTGATTTGAAGACCCTACAACCTCCTTTATTATAAAAATGGTTTAAAGCATTTATAGCTCCAATTTTTTCAAAAAACGATTTTTCAGTAATTGGATCATGACGTTTTAAGACCAATAACTTATAGGCTATAACTTATAGCCTATAAGTTATAATATATCACTGTAGGTACAATTTTTAAGTGAGGTTGCTTAGATTTGAAGCTCCGATTACTTTTAATTTTCCACAAAAATGATTTACGGACTATCATTACCAGAAATATGAGACTCATATTATGAGTTGTTTTTTGAAATCAAGCAATTGAAGCTCACGATCTATAAATTAAAAATAGTACTTTTCTAGCCTTGAATCGAAAGTTCAAAAATAGAATTTTTGATAAAATAAAAAGATTTCAATATTTTTGCAAGCCCTCTCTGAGCAATTTTGCAATAAAAAGGTTTTTTCTGTTATCTCTTTATATAATATGATTGTTAGAAATGTTGGACAAAAATGTCCACAAGTTACTCTGCAAAACTTTTGTGTTTAGTAACTCCAAGGGTTAAAAATTATTTTTCAAATATTTATCAAGTATAAATAACCGTCACCATACGTTACTAATTGTTTAAACTACGTGTCCTCATTCAATTGCTTCTAGAAACTCGATTGAATTGTTTCAAAGCATTTAAACTTCTAAGTTGGGATAAGATCTTAAACTAAGCTGTAAGAATTTTTGGCTTAGTTTTCTAAAACCAGGCACTCGTACGTGATTGATATTCTTAGATAAGATACAAAATTATATACAAAATTAAAGCCCCTTTCATAAAATAAATCTAAAATTTTTTAAAAATTGAAAATAGTTTCATCAATTACATTGGCGGACCCATTTAATTTCGTAGTTTAAATTTTAACAAATACCGCTGAAAATATTATTTTTTTTATTAATAAACGGAAAATTCTGAAACTTTGACAAAAATTTTGTTTAATACCAAGACAGATTATAAGCTCAACTTTTTTTAACTCCGATGTGCCAAAAAAAAATTTCATCATTTTTGGCAATTTTACGCAACGCCTATTTTATTCATTTTGACATAGCTGTTCAACATGGCTGTTTGTTTTGACAATATCTAAAAGACAAAAAAAAAACTTTCGAGTTTTGATTTTTCAAAAATAATAAAAAAAAACTTTTCGTATTTTAAGTTTCGAAAGAATGAAAAAGTTTTTTTGAATATAAATTTTCCAAGAGAATAGAAAATTAACTTCGTTGATTCTTAGGGTGACCCACTAGATGAATTCAATTTTCACCAGCCTCTGCCTGCCGAGCCTAGCGATCAAAATCCTGCCAATGACTTCTCAAACCGATCGAACAATCCGCTCAAAAGTATGAGAAATTATATAATTCGAATTCTCCCCAATCCCGGGCCAAGACAAATGAAAACGAAACGAAAAGAAATTTCATCGCCAGTAGATTTCAAACATTGCATGCACGTTGGATTTGATCCTGATTCGGGATCGTTTACTGGTTTGCCAGACGGCTGGGCGCAATTACTTCATAATTCGAATATTCCTATCAATGATATTAAAGAGTGTCCAGATACAGTTATTGCTGTAAGTAACTTAAAAAATTAGTGAAACAAAATACTATAATGCAAGCAACATGCACTGAAATTAACCAGTTTAATTTCAAAAAATAATTTTTTGAGTACAATGACCGATTTTTCGTTATCAGAGGGCAATTTTACATACGGAGCTTGTATTCAGATTATTATAGTATCATTTAGAGATCTCACGCCTTTTAAGCCAATATTATTGATGCGTCACGTATTATTTCGACATTCCGTAATGGAAAAAAAAGTCTTATTTTTGTCTGGAGATTAGACTCACATGTGTTCAGAACAGATTTGAGATTTTTTTGCAAAAATTACTGTAATTTCCAGAAAAAAACGCACAAACATAGTTTTGAAAAAAAATTGATCCTTCATTTGGTCGATGATGATCCTATTATGGATAAGGATCGAAAAACATGTTTAAAGTCGATCGAGTCCTACAGGACCGTACGGGCGGCTGAGAGTTAATGTTTATATCTTTTGATCTCGGAAACCCTGATCATGCAATAAATGTCATCGTGAAATGCGGTTAATAACATACAATGCGCATAAAGTGTTTGTAAAAACTAGTTTTGTGTATTTATAGTGTATCATATCTTTTTGGCTACATACCGACGCGTTTTTTGAACAGTCCATTTCATAAATTAATTAATTTTGTGGATGCAAGTTAAGATTACTTGCTCTCAAAAAATCGTAAATTTGTGAGTGACCTTTAAGTGCCCAAAATTTTGACAGTTAAAGCGCGCGCCTAAAGTGCCCACAAATTGGCCCATTTTAAGGCGGTACCCGACGCGTTTACTTTTTTGAACATCAGTCCTGTTAAAACGGACAGTCTGACGATACTGAAATCCTGGAATATAGTTGATTGTTGTCTGAAATTTTCAAAAAATGTATTTAATAAGGTTTTTTGTAGATCCTACACGTCCGTCGTGATACTGGTTGAAACCAGGTTTTTGACCAAATTAGAATATTTTATTTAGTAATGAAATGTCAAATCTTTTATTTTTTCCAACGCCCACTCATAATGCGATTCAAGAAGATGTATTAATGAAAGTAATTTTCGATCATTGCTCAAAAATCGGGGACAAAATTACATTGTAAATTGGACTGTTCGGTGTATAACACATTTTTTTTTTGAAAAAAAAACTTATACAAATTGTGGTTTATAGGTATTAGGAATCCGTTTTGAAATATCTTGTTTGGTTTTCTTATGCGAGGCGTTCAAAGTTTTGATTGCGTCTGTTACGTCAGATTTCCCAAATTTTTTTATCAATTTTTTTTATTTTTTTTCCAAAAAATCAAATTTTTTTATTTTTTTATACAATTTGAAATCTTGGCTACCCAATGCAAGAAAAATTATAGTTTTATATGCAACAGTTCAGAAATGACAGCATAAATACTTAAGGGGGTCGGTGCAATTTTGGCAGATTTGCACTTTTTCAATTTTTTTTGTCTTGCATGGGAAACTTTTGCCACCTTATAATTTCCAAATAATAAGTATTCAAACGTAAGTTTGGTTCCCATTTTGAGCTACTTTGGATAATCTGTTTTTTTCAGATCGATTATTTTAAGTTTTACAATTTGCTCTTTTTTAAAATAAACACCTCTAAAAACGCGCGTTTGGACTTTAGGTGTCTTAAAAATTACTTAAAGTTTCTTTTTTTCTTTTTATTAATAAGGAACTTCAAAAAATGGTCTCGATCATTATCGAAAATTTATATTATTTAATTTCATATGATTTCTACGTCAAAATCGAAAATTTAAATTTCCCAAAAAAGACGAAAAAACGAAATTTTAGTACATCGAAAGAAATATTTATTTTCATGAGTTAAAT
>SCLH01000609.1:11199-33375 GCA_004367855.1 Oikopleura vanhoeffeni
TGAAAGCCCAATTTTTCGTCAGATTAAAAATCGGAACTAGGCCATTAGTGTATTCACAGCAAAGTTCCATTTCGGATAAAAAAACTACTGTACAGATGGGAGTTTTCTTCCGCTATGGCTTTCGCTGGACAAGGTCGTCTTGATGTTGATGATTTTCGGGTGAGGCACGTAAAAATGGCGAGCCATAAAAGCGAGCGAAAATTTTTTTAGATAGAAAATAATATATCTTTCCGCGAAGTTTAAGATTTTAGCTTTTAGAATTATGTTATTAGAAATTTATTTGACTCTCATATCCTTTAAATCACCTTTTGTTAGAATGCGTAGCCACAACCGTAAAACACACGTTAAAAGGGATAGTGGCTACGCATTCTAACCAAAAGGTGATAAAGGATACATATCTCCTTAGGAAGAAATTTTTTAAATTCTGGTTTGGTCTAGTACATTGGTACTACTTGAACGTACAATTGTACTAGAAAACCAGAATTTGACCAATCTTACTTCCTTAAGGGGATATAACTTTAAAAGGTAGTTCGGCGTTTCCCAGTTGCTTAATTATTCCGACAAAACATTTTAAATGTCCGTGTCAAATATTAATTCCCTTTATATTAATAATATGCATCTCAAATTATTTCCGATATTTTTTTTGAGTTTTGCGAAATTTGAAATATTTCTCGCATTAAATTGCCAACCGGAGGTCGACTTGAAAATATTTATGAGTAAAAATAATTGGATTTTCTAGCATCTGAAAAATAATTAAATAGAAAATTTTCGAGTATTATGTTTGTTATTTTTTAAGTTTAACGTACCAGCTTTGGTCGATAGGAAACTTACTATTTCATGTTGAGACAATGCGGGGGGTCCCCACTGGAGACCTTTATGAGGCAGAGCTAACAAATTATAATGGCAATTTAAGTTTAATTTATTAAACTGAAGTTACTAAGTAACTTGTTACTTACAATTTATCAAATTTTTTCCCAGAAAATATAATCGTTTTCTCTATCATATTTGATGCATCGGAATTTTAGCCAGCAAAAAGTCGAATTATGGTGTAGTTTGCACGATTCGATCAAACAATCGTGAAATATTGGACGACAAAAATTGAATTTTTATGAATAATCTCAAGTCATCATTATTAAAGTTCAAAATAGTTAAACTTTCAAGCTCTCAGGAATGAATGGGTGCGTTTTTCTTTCTTGTTCAGACAATAAGCTATATCAGGTTATACCAGTGAATCACTTAAACAATTGGTAGATTACGTTTAACTTGGTTCAATTTTTTGAGGAAAAAAATATCACTTTTGTTCAACTTTCAGAAACTTGGTTCTCCGATTTTACGTCTAAAATAAGCTCTTGGCGGCTAACAGTTCTTCACCGCGTCTAAAACACGAAAATCGATTTAAACATCAACGTTGGCCGACATTTGAGGTATAAGGTTTGTCTGGTTTACTCTTTTTGGATAAAATCTAGTTTGAAAATGGAAATATCAAGAGTTCGGAATTAGTTTTATGAGCAAGTATTAAAAAAATTAATGAATTTGAAAGCCATAGAATCAGGCTAGGAAAAAGGAATCACTTTCGTTCTTTCTCACGCGTAGGTTTAAGCAAACATAGGGAAAAAAAGGGATAGATTTTTCATAAATTGAGTCAGAGTCCTTTTTTTCTTGACTGACCATAACGTTTGATATCGCGTTCATGTAATAATATTGAACTTGATTTTCTTAACACCCTTCATTTGAGACTTTTTGAGAAAAATTCAAGGATATTTCAATGTCACAGAATTAACACACACAATATTAAGAAAGTTCTTTTCCTGACAAAACAAATTTCCCCTATTTTGAAATACATTATGGTTTTCATCAAATTCATCAAAAAAACAAAATTGAATTATTTTTATTTCAAAATATAGAATAAAGAACGTTAAGAGGGTCTGTGCATTTTGACAAATCGGATATGGGCTCTTGAAAGATAAACTTTTTACTGGTTTAAATATTCTTCTCAATATATCATTCAAAAGTAATGTTTCATAAGCCGAGGCAACTTTTGTAACTACAGAATTTTCGATATATGCCTTTTTTAGAAATTTTGTGTTCAAAAAAACTTTTCGATATTCGACAAATTGTATTGAGAAATTTTGGAAAAGTTTCCGAACATTATTAAAAATGCTCTTATTTTTGTTTCAAATTTTTCTTCAGTTTTTGTTTCAAATCAACGAAAGACCAACTTTCAAAAATGGCCACTTCAACTTTTTCGCGTAGGTGACACAAATTTTATATATGCTTTGAAAAATCATATACATTTTCTGGATTTTTGGTCAAAACTATTTTGAAAAATTTTTCAAAATTTTCCTCATTTCTTGTGTATTTTTTCAAGACTAATTTTGTTGAAATGAACGGCGCAAGAATTTATTGAATGCCACGTTTTTATTTTTTTAGAACAATTTCCTTGTTTTGTTCTTCGCTCGTTGTTTATACTCTGATCATTAGTTTCGAAACGAAACCAAATGGTTTTGGGCAAAAATCCATCAAAGCCCTCTTAATCAAGAATGAATAAAATTTTTTCACCATAAACTTGCCCAAATTGCCATCATTTAAAGTTATGGTTCATTCAAGCTCTGAAAAAATTTTTTTTCGATGTGTCAAAAATTTTTGAAATTAGAAATCGTAATATAAACAAATGTGATAATTTAAGTAGAGGATGGGTCGATTTTCAACAGTTCCTAATAAAATGAAATTACCTTTTTGAGACCACCTTCGAATAGCAAACGAGCGTTTTTTAAGTGTTTTTTTAAAAGACGATTTATAAAGTAAAATAATCGATCTGAAAACACCAATTTATGATAGTTTAAGCTCAAAAGTTGAGTTACTCTCGTTAAATAGTTTCCAAAAATTTTGAAGTGGCAAAAAGTTGAAGCCCGAATTTTCAATTAAGTTTTTCGAATAAAATTCTGAAAACATATCTGGAAGTCAAGTCTCAATATTGATTTTTTTAAGCAATTTTTATAAAGGTAATTACATTTAACGCGCCTTCAAAGCAAAAATCCTGAATAAAAAATCCATGGTTGGGCATCTTGATATATATTATATCGCGTGAACGATATTACCTGATTTTTATTGTATTTTTGACCTGCAACACATTTTTGGGTAAAATTTATTGTGTTTGATAAAATATTCAAATTCCAAATTATTTAATTTGCCGAGGGATTTTTATAATAAATTTGCCAAAATTCTTCTTTTGTAGCTTGCTCAAAAGCCTACAATATCTCATAATCTGAAAAAAATTGGCAATATTTAAAAAAAATTTCTTAACAACTTCGACCAGGCCTTTGAGTTACGCTCCAACGATTTGATTCACAGCGCCACGTTAATCACACAGATCCTTACCATCCTCACAAACCACGATGCTGGCTTCCCAAGGATCACGGTCCCATCCTTTGAGCGAGTACACTCTTCCTCATCACCACCACGATCACACTTGATGACCGAAGATGTCGACAAATAATAATTCACAACATTGTGCCATGATCATCAAGAGTTAAAAAGGGGCCCTTGTCACCCCAATAAAAAATCCACTACAAAGTTAATTCTACAGTGAATTTACTTTGTTTCTAAAATGATTTTTTAATTTCGATAAAAAATATTTTACATATTTCGAATATTTTAAAAGCGTATTTGAATATCTTGATACAGTTACGATAACTTATTGATACATTGAACTCAGTAAATTGAGACTAACAAAATAAATGCATTATGCTTATTAAATAAAATGGGAATTTCGACCTACTAGAAACCAGCATTTTCATTTTTTTTGAGAAGGAAAATTCTGTGATCTCTAAAATTTTGAAACCAATCCATTTTTGTGTTCCATAAATAAATAATCGCAGATTTGAATTTGCGTGGACAGCCTAATCAAGAACGAACCATTCATGTGCATATTGAAGAATACATTTTGCCGCAGAGTCCTTTCGGCTTGGGTCATGCTGTTGCACATTTGTGGCTCATGCACATGGAAGCTGGTGACACATTCCTGATTTTCTTTGCACCACTTGCACAAAGGAGCACCAGGATTTGCAGGTAAAATAATTTTAAGGGTATCCCTGCTCCTACATTTTCTGCAGTTATTATGTCAATAAAATGCACCAAATCAATTGTTATGGTTCAAACGCATAAAACAACCCAAATGACAGCAAAAAAAATTTCGAAAATTTTGCGTTTTTTCGATTTTTTCTAAGTATTTTTCTAAATTATGTTCAAATATAACATTTGTGTCAATTTGACCACCAAACTTCAAATATCGGGTTGACGTAAGCCAGCTTTCTCTTCAGTGTTCTTCAGCTTTTTTTAAGCCTACTTTCAAAAAATCGAAGCACATTTATTTTTCGGGAATTTTTTCCACTTGACCTTGAAAATCATATTTTGAGTTTGGACGAAATTGAAAAAACCGGTTCCTCAGAAGTTTTTATTTAGTTTCGAGCTACCTTGTCAAAATTGAGTGAATTTTTAAATTTAACCTAGGAGGAGATAGATTTTTTCGATGACTAAAGTAAAAAAACATGGGTTTACGCATATTCTAGGAAAAAATATAGCGATTATCGAACAAAAACGCTCCTCAGAAGTTCTTAAATACTGACATTCAGGTTATGTCAAAATTTAGGTTTATTTCAAATAACTGGGAGGAGATAGATTTACCGTTTGACTCTGGTTCTCTTGTTTGCTTACGTGTGAAGGAGTGGGTCATCTAAATAGTTTTAGCATATTTTTTCCAGTGAAGGCTAGTTCTACAAAACTGGCTATCTGATGATATCTCGAAGCGCTGTTTCGGCTATATTTTGTCGAGAATAGTCAAACTAGGAGCAGGGCAGTACCCTTAATGATGATTATAATTTCTTCAGACATGAAAGTATTATATACTTGATATGCCTGGCCGTAACGTTGTAACCTTAATCAAAAAATGATAATAATCGTTTTCCAATTAGTTAGCTGACTTCATTAATGATTATATAATGAATTTAAAAATCATTTTTCTCTATGGGCTGCATCTAACCAAAAATTCTTTTAAATTCTATCTTACTTCTAATATTAATAATATGATTTAAATAATCGTGTGGAATTTTAAGATAAAACATTACTTTAAAAACCGATTTTAAGGCGATTTTCTTGACCACAAAGCTGCTACAAATGTTCTTCGTTCCATTTGCCTGCAAAAAGAATGTTTATTCGCCTTGAATACATGAAACAAAAAATAATATATTTTATTGATAAATCGAGTCTAATACATTCTATTGCCGACTAATAACCCGTCGCTATATCGACGCTAACGTTCTTCTTAAAACTTTCTTGTACAATTTGAACCAAATTTGCGCATAATAAAAATATATATTAAATTATATAATATAGCAATTGAATTATTCGGGAAAACGAAAAAAAAAAAATGTTTTGAAAAATGATCCTTAATCTGCTTTATAGATCACCCACATTACTTTTATCTGAATAGTTATGCTTAATTTGAGCTATCTGGAGGATTTAATCGGATGAGTCGTTTTTGAAAAGCCCGATTATTTAAAAATATGACGTTAAAAAGATAATAATCCAGGACACACTAACAGAAATATCCGGGATCATCATCATATCATATCCCTTTAACACCTTTTGATGGTTTGAGAGATGTGGGCTGAAAAGAGAGAAGCGGCTCATATTGGCTAGAAGGGGTTTAGGCAGTGTTAGGATTGGCTCCTCAACCACATCTCAAAATCATCAAACAAGGTGCTTAAGGGAATATAAACTTCTCGAGTTTGTTAAGATTCCAAAATCCACTTCTCCTCTTTTATAAGTTAAACGAAGTGTTGACGGAAAAATTTGTTTTTATTTGTAAGATTATTTAAAAACAGTTAACGACCGTTAAAAGTAGTCAAGATACCAAGCAATTACAAGAAAACGAAACAGACCCAGTTAGAACAAAAAATACTTTTTCTATAGTTTAATAAAAACACATTATCAGGTTCATTGCTACAAACCATTTGACCACTTGTAGCATCCGAAGAAGGTGAGTGCTTACGAATTCACGAACATCATCAGAGACCAAACAAAATTTTCATTGCAAAATATCCTTCGAAGTACCATCGTTGTTGAATTTCTGATGAATCTGTTTATGGCGAAGAACTAATTTTGGGAATACAAAACTGAAGCTAAAAGTGAGGTATCCTTTCATCGATAATTTTTCCCGCCTTTTTTCCCTCACTTACTGCTATGAAAATTGCGTAGCGTGAAAACCTCTCTCGTAGAAAAAAATTTAAATAATGATATATGAGTATCTTGATATCAGGAACTATGTGAGAAATTTAGCATATTTTCTTGTAGTCAATGCAAAAATGAAATTTTGAAAAACAATTAGGGAATATTCTGAAATTTGAATAAAAACTTTCAAATTGTATACCCCCATTTGAGGCCCACCGCTTATAGCGTTGGTTGAATACGCCGTCTCTGATTGGCCGTGATTTCTGCTTTCCATACAAAATGATAGTGTTCCGAGGCGATGAATTTTCTTGCCGTACGTTCGATATTATTAGATAGAATTATCATAAAAGCTAAGCCTAACCCGCGCATAAAAACAACCATGATTACTATTGTAATGAATAATACCGGCCTACACATTTTTCTATAGTTAAGGATAAGCTTTTTAAAAAAGTCAACGAAAAAAATTATCGAAGAAGAATGGTATACCCTGTTCAAAGTATGCTGACTTGTTCGATGATCCTTGAACAAATGGCTGAAGAATTTAAATGCACTACATGGACTATACCGTTAAATTTTCAAGTTCGATCGAGGAAACAGATGACGAAAACGACGAGATGTGGATTTTGCCAAAGTTTTGATCACAATTATTCGAAAGAGTTATTCCAAGTGAGGCCATCTGTACATGCGTATTCTGAATGCTGGTGTCGAAAAAAGATGGGCGAACTGGTTTTTTGAAGTAGTTGCTGGATGATGCTGGGTGAGGATCAGAAATTCACTTGAAATCGAGAATTATTATTATAATTTACTATTATTAATAATAATAATTTATTGTAAATATTTATTATTACAATTAGCAATTAATATTAATGGATATTGTCTTGACAATGAATACGATAATCGAAACTAGTTCATTGGATATGTTTAATTTTTATTAATTATTATTATTGAATATTATATGACAGTGGAAGTCTCATATCGCCAAAAACCCTCGCAATTTTACGATTCTTAATAAAATTCCTTGGCCAGTGCCTATTTCGTCGAAAAGCAATATCGCAAAAATTTGCGGGGCGTTCTAGGTTTTTTTGACAAATTAATTAGAGTGCGCCCAGAATGACATAATATTTGAAATTAATTTCCCAAATCTAACTCTATTGAATTTACATTTTATCCACGTTGGTAAGAATCGTAATTCTACACATTTTGTATTTCAACAATCCCAGACCTCGGGCACAAACTGGCTTGCCTTGACTGGCTTGATTGGCTTGAGTCAAGCCAAGCCGGAGAGATTCTGACTAAGTTTCAAAGCCAAGCCAGAGAAACCCTGGCTTGAACCCAGCCTTGATATTAAGTTTAAGTTTTTTTGCTTGATTTTTTTGTCAAGTTTATATGGCTTGACGATAAATCAAATGTTAAAGTGGAAAGGCTAAATTTTTTCACAATTGATTAAAAACAGGCAAAGAAGGGACAAAGTTAGTTTTAAATTAAGGAATTTTTTCTGTGAAATTTTTATAAATTAATCAAAAAATTATGAAACAATCCAAATACAAAATAAATTTTCTGGAAACTTTGAAAACCAAACCTAATGGTCCATAGGCTACTGGTTTAAAAATTTTTCACTTCCTCAAACTTGTTAAATATTTCATTGATCGATTTTGTGGTGGCGAATATTACGATTTATTTTTTTTGCATGTCGCGAGAAATTTGGTCATAAAAAGTCAAGCCAAGCCAACAAATTTCTTCGTGCTGTCAAGCCAAGCAAAAGGATTATTTTGTTTGGTTATCCAAGCCAACGAAAATTTTTGCCTGGTCAAGCCAAGCAACCGAAATATCTTTCGTCCTGGTTCAAGCCAAGCCAGACAAATCCTCTGGCTTGCCCAGGTCTGTTTCACACTATGTGAACTTGTAAACTTCCTATAAATTACAAATCTTTGCGCTCTTTTCCAAAAATGGGTGGGAAAATAAAAAAGTATACACCCACTTTATTTCGACTTCTAGATTTTGCTAGTTTCAGCCAACTTAATCTTATCGCTAAAAAAAAACTTACTTTCGTAAATGGTGAAATAACCAAAAACTAGTTAAAGATTATAAACTTTAAAAAAATTAGAAAATTTTTTTGAAAATTTGACCGTCATCTGAAACGTTCACCTGTTTTTTAGTTTAAGACGAAAAATGTTACCTCATATTGTCGAAAGTGACCATGTATTGTCAATTTTTTTTTTAATTTATTTCGAAGACAAATTATCTAGATGATGCCCCCCCCTGTTTGAATAGTTATCCTGGAAGAAGCAGTATTACTCAATATTTATCCTTCATCTAATTTAATTTCGGAAAAAAAGCGCATAAATTTTCTGATTCAACATACAGAATGACGACGAATGATACAATTGCAGCGCTCCATCTGTTGTCGTAGATTTATGGATTGAAAATATTATCCGACGGCGGCTCCTGCAAAAACACTATGGCACACCAATGGGGTTCACCAACATGATGACATAAAGATAAGCCTATGACCATTAAAACCATATTATGACAATCTGGTGATAAAAACTCCACCATTCAGGCCATTCAAGTTGCCATTCAAAGAACTGCCTAAATATGAAATGATGGAGTTCGGGGTCCAGATGCGATGAAATGTCGCCGTGAGCAAGAAAAAAGCTAAAA
This sequence comes from Oikopleura vanhoeffeni, assembly GCA_004367855.1. Lineage (NCBI taxonomy): Eukaryota > Metazoa > Chordata > Appendicularia > Copelata > Oikopleuridae > Oikopleura > Oikopleura vanhoeffeni. The sequence goes on from SCLH01000609.1 coordinate 20,089, forward strand.
CTAGCCAAAATAATAAAGCGTATATTCCTTCAGTGATGGCAACAATATTAATTAATTACGAACGTACATGTTTTTCGTTACCATTTTTAATTTATGAAGTTTTTAATCACCAAAGCTTTTAAATTTTTTAAAAAATTGAAATTTTATTGTTAATTATGCATAAACATTGCCAAATTATAAATATTTTTTGAAATTTTCTAAAATCATAAAGAAGTTCTAGTATTTAGCACGGATTTTGTTAAAATTGCGACGTATTAATATACATTTTTCGGAACTAATAAAAAAATAGGAAATTCAGTATTTCGCGCGAATTGTGTTAAACTTGAAACTAATTAGAAACGGTTACATCTTTGGACAATGATAACATAAATCGAAACGTTTAGATAAATTTGTTTTTATAAGTTTTAATTTGTTACAATCCCAATTTTCAAAAATAAAACTAGGTGAGGACGAGAGAACTTACACAGTCGTTAGAAAAAAATTCCATTAGCGGCTCAAAAACCGATAAAGATTTTTGTGAATACGAATTATCACCATCTTGTGGCCAGATTTTCTTAAATAATATATTATATTAATGTGATATTTTTGGTTTTATGTTTTTTCGCCGAGAGAGACCAATATCTTTGATATTATATCCATAAGAATACAATAAGGAAAACGATTTTAATAATTATCACAATTAAAATAATTTAACACTTTATCTATTATAATTATTTACATGTTTATTTAAACTAGTTTCGAATTAAAATTATTGCATTATCAAGAATTTACAGTGATAAAATTAGTTTAAATAAACTTTAACATTTTTAATTTACATAGCTTCACATTTTTGAAAATGTTCCAATTGCGCAATTCAGTTATCATTGATTGCTATTAGATCATAAACTGTTGATTAAAACTAAATGCTACATTGCCGAATACCGTCATAATTGGGAAACATTTAAGAGGGTTATCGTTTACGGTACTACCGTTCTCAAAAAAATCACTGACATTTGAACCTACGGACCGAATCGATCAAAAATATGAATGAGATAGTCTCAGTTCTAGGATCACAAGTTTCCTGCTAGTGGTTTGTTTTAATTTGAATAAATTGAATTCTTTAAAATCTATCTTCTCCTAAAATATATCATACGGACTTTAAATTGGTTTTAACATTTTTTCTTTTTAAATTATACCCTAATTTTTTCATTTTCACTGACCATTTGAAACTCTGGTTCGATATAAATATTAAATTTTGAGTTTGAAGTAAATAAATTTGCTCTTGATCAAAATTCTCGCTTTTAAAAAATGGGTTACTACAAAAGTGAAAAAAACACATTCTGTATGTAATTCAAAAAATTGGTTGTTGGACCATATTTGAAGTGTAACGAATTGGGTGGTTTACGTTCCAGAACAATGTTGGTCCGCCTCTGGATTATTGCTGGTGGTGATAGATTTGGTGTTAGAATCGAAGGAACTGGAAAAACAGGCATGAGGTTCTATTTTGCAAGACGTTATAACACGATCACCAAAAGATCTACATAGATCATCTATTGTAATGAAAATAGTCAGAATTACCGAAATTTCACGAAAGACCATTTTTTGTAAATTTAATTTTTCAAAGTATTTTGTATTTTTTCGTCAAAAAATTGTAAATGCTTCATTTTTTTTTTTTTTCGTTCAAAAAAAACTTTCGTCAAACAACGGTTTCCCTCTTTTTTCCGTCAAAAAATTTTTTACCGATAAAAAAATATAAATTAATCAAAAATTTTTTCATGACAGAATGTATACTTAATTCAGTTCCCATCAAAAAAACCTGTCCACTAACTGGCAATAACATGGCAGGGAAAAAAGTCATTAAGTTTTTTGTAAACTCAAAACATTTTTGACGAAAGATAATTTATTTGACTTAAAAAAAATAAAATTGAAGGAATAATAATTTCGAAGAAAAATGCTCTTCCAATTTAACAAACCAGATTTCTTTAATTTTATATAAATTTTGTCAAAAAATCGTTCAACCTCAGATCAGGGAATGGGGAAATTGTCCTGATCATCAGCCACTCAGTCATGCTGACCATTGATTCCAGACTGGGAACCACATGCACATGATGGTGAATTTGGTGCAGTTGGCCATAACTCACAAAATTTGATCACGAGAAGAGTGCGAACTATCTCATGAATATTGGGCAGAAACTCATGTCACGAAGAAGATACACTGAATTACACCGACGGAATCGATTCTTTAATTCGAATGACAAAAATCCGCTCAAATAATGTATGTGAGGCACAAGTTATGTTACCACTAACTATTGATTATAGTTTAAGTTTCAAATTCAGAAGTCTCCTAGAAATCACACTTTATTCAATGAGAAGCGAAAATTTTTCGGGAGAGGCTCAGAATGCGTTTTGAAAAAAAGTTATGAATAATTGGTATTTCGATTCAATAAACAATTTATTATAACAATCTAAATTAACAATAATCCACTTATTTAAATATATATTTGTGAAAGCACCAAAATTGATTTATACATGATAAAATTCAATCGCGAAATTTGATCGTAATAATTCAAAATGACTAAGAAAAAAATAAAGACCCCTCGTAACATTTTTGGAAAAATGATTGAAATAATTTTTTATTTTATTTACAATAATAAAAATTATAATTACGAAACGCCCATTCACTTTAACAATCTCACTAATAGGCAAATTCTCACTAAATTCTCCATAAAAATTTAGCAAAAAATATTAGGCTAACTCTAGACTTGCAAACTTAAAACGTGAAACTTGAAGTTTTGTTATTCCGGATATTGATGCAATTCACCAATCGAGTATTGCGGAAAAAAAACGCCAGTAAACGAGAAAATCAGGCTGTACATTTTGAAAAAATGCTTGATAATGAATTAAAATAAAATTCCGAAAAACGTTCGAAAAATATAGAATAATTAAATATTATTATTAATATTATTAAAATATATCAAATATTCATAAATTATGAAAATGTATAAACGGTTTATTATTTATAGAAGTACTGATCGTGAAAGTGGTCCGAAAGTCAATGCCGTGGGATTGGGGCATTCAATGTGCCGCCAGATTATATTAATGTTATGAGATATCAAACCTAACGTATCGCTCGAAACCCACTTCACGATTAAACACTGTATTTAAAATGGGTGTCAAATTCCAAGATATAATTTTTCATTACAAAACACTACGCCAAAACCGAAAAAAAAGAACTATTGCCGATCAACTTGAAATGTCCTTCAGGAAATTTTAATGTCGTAATTCTCAGAGAAACAATTATTGATAATGGGGATGGCAGAAAACGGCGATCGACAAGTGCTGGGTATCAATGGATGTTTCTTCGAAAAAGATCTATTCAAAGAAGATGAAGCGTTTGATGTCCATTTATAATAAAACTGATTGAAACAATGTCAGTGTATCCGCTCATAGATCGATAGCTAAGGTTACCATTGTTTTTCAACAGAAAATTTTCGAACCAAACTTTTTAAACATATGGATCCCTCCCTTTCGGTTTAAAATAATCTATTGAATAGCGCATAATTTTAGATTGGCGTACTGGCGGAAGGAGACATTATTCTCGTAGGTTTGAGGTGTTTCTTGCGTGGGCTCCTGCTTTCAGAGAGGAATGCACGCAAAAACATTCAAATCAGCCAATCAGAGCGAAGCAGTTCGAGTTAAAGATAATAGTTTTTATTTAATTATGATTACAACCAGAATTTAAACGCTTAAAATAATTTCTAAACTTTAATAAAATACGATTTTATTCAAATTACTTAAAATTCAGAGTCAGTTTTAAAAGAGACGAAACGAAGATAAATTTAGGAGAATAACGAATAGAAGAATTTAAATAATCTGGCCAAAAATAGTGAAAATTTTCATCCAGTCACAAACTGGATGACGATATTAAGAATAAGGCCACGATTAACACTCGACAAAATTAATTGAAATTTCAGAAAGGTGAATAATTTTAGCGAGAGTTGTTTTAGATCATAAGCAGCTACTTGACTATTCTCAGAGATGACTGAGGGATTTTCAAAATTTCAAAGGATAGTTTGAGGAACGGTTTCGTGACTCACCGCAAAAAAATTTGTGGCACGCCAATAACCGGTTTACCGTAAACTAATCAACTCTTAAGGGAGTGGGTGTCGCTGACTTGAAGCCTCTTCCAGTCTTTCCCGCCAACTGCAAAGGTGATATTCCAAAAACATTTTTACTAACAAAATCAACCTTCGCGGTAATTTTGAACTTAACAGTAATCTGATACAACTACGCCGACACCTACGGGTTTAGAAAGCTTCTTAAAAAGACACGCAGTTTATACCTACTTCAATTTTCATCATTTTTCATTATTTTTTTGTGTCAGGCTACAAAGAAGTCTCACACCTAAGGCATTATTGTTCTTTACTCGGAATTTTTTTTTGGCGGCCAAAAAAGCCAAAAAACGAAAACAAAAATTATTGATTTTTTTACGATTTAAATTGAAAGTGCGCCAATTTGTTTTCTTTTGACGCTACCGAGATAAAAATTGCACCAAAATCCTTAACCTTTGTGAGCACAGAGCCACAATTGTGGCTTCAACATACCTAAAATCATCCAAAAAAGGCAAAAAACGGGATCGTAGAATCTTTTCTTTCAAACACATTATAAAGAATTTAAATTCGGTTCCAAAAAATAATTGAATTTTTTTCGAATGTTTGGTTCCAGAATTACGGGGAGTTCATGTATTAGGATTTTTCGCCTATGTTTCACTTTCGGAAGAAATTTCGGAACTAGACATAAAATACAAATATGAGATAAGTCAGTTTTTAGGAAAGTGTTTCGTGCATGCATAACAGTTAAAATAAAAATTTATTGATATCTTGGGGCAGATATTTTTTTTTCGGAAGTGAAAGTTCGAAATTTTCAACTTCAAGTATCCCATGAAAAAAATTAGTTATCATAAGAGTGAATTGAAGCAATCAAAAAATGTCCACAGTTGTACTTCATTACCATATTTACTTAAAAATAAATAGAAAAAATGTAATAATCTGCTTTTATAGGGAAAAATAAACATTTTTCATCAAAAATCATGATTTTCCCATCAAAATTTTTGACTTATTTATAAATTACTTTTGATTTATGAGATAAAAATCAAAGCGGACAAAACTATGACGTAGGCCAGATACTTGTGCATCGTTTTAGACATAAATTTAACTTTTTAAGACAACTGTGACAGTGTATCACGTGATATGATGTGCCTTGCTTTTCTCACTATATTTTCTAGAACAGAAAAGTAAAATTCTAGAATATGAAATGTCGGATGCAAAAATATCATCTTTCAACTTCCTTATGCGGAAAAAATTGAAATTCCAACTGCCTTAAGCTTTCTGTAAACAACGTTCAAAGTAGAACCACAATTGTGGCTCTGGTGCCTTGACGGAACTTTTTTTTTATATGCTCACAAGGGTTAAAAGTGTTTGTATTTACGGAAAAAAATTATTTTGAAGCATTTTTTCAGGTTTTTAAATTTCGTCAAAAATTTAGGCTCAAAATGAAAAGTTGACATGACCCCCAAGAGACGCCAAATCAAAATTTCAAAAAAAACTCTCTAATGGATTGTCAAACAAGTCTTGTGCTTTCAGATGCGGTATGAGCCGAAACTGTATCTTCTAAACTGGTGGAGGAGATACCTTTTGCCTGAGCCTCCCAAACTGACCATTTCAAACAATTTGGCTAAAAATGAAAAGTTGACATGGCCCCCAAGAGTCGCCGAAAGAAAATTTCAATAAAAACTCTCTAATGCATTGTGAAACAAGTCCTGTGCTTTCAGATGCAGTATNCTTCCTTATGCAGAAAAAATTGAAATTCCAACTGCCTTAAGCTTTCTGTAAACAACGTTCAAAGTAGAGCCACAATTGTGGCTCTGGTGCCTTGACAGAACTGTTTTTTATATGCTCACAAGGGTTAAAGAGAATTCGAAATTTCTGAAAAATATTTTGGTCCGAAATATATTTTTTTTATTTTTCTGCTTAAATACGCATCATCCCGTCGGGCTCTGAAACTTAACTCAGGCTATGATTGTCTGATGATATTTTATGACAAAAACTGAATATAAATATTAGATTTGTGTCGTGTGAGAGTTTGACTAAGTCTTTTCACAAAAAAACAAAAAGTTCCATAAAAAAGGCTCATTGACCTTTTAAGCGGTCAAATAGTTATTTTTCCTTTTATATTATATAATTTATATTTTAAATTTCAGGTTTTAAAATATTATGAAGAAAGTCAAGGCGATGGTCAAGCTGATAAGTATTTGTTCCAAGATGACTCTAGGCCAATCGAAGAAACCCCTCGAGTTCAACTGCCACCTACAATTTCTGAAACCGAACCTCTAGAACCGCCAAGTGCTCCTGAACGAACTCGAAAAGTCACAAAATCTAAGTCTACGAGTGACTCAGAATCGGATGTTATTTCAGATGCATCTCAATCAGGTATTTTAAATGAAAAATTTTCAAGGGATATTAACACATGTACTCAGAATTGCGAAACAACTGAAGGCTCATTAAATTTATGAATTCACATTGTTTGTCCGACGTAGCTGGAAATATGTCATTTTTCTCTAAATCTTTTTTAAATGATACTTGATTGAATCATCAAATATTTTCATCGCTTTAGATAGTCAAAAAAAATTTCTAAGTTAAAAAGTCAGAAAAATAATTTCACAAACCTAAGATAAAGAGTTGTGAAAAACTAAAGCATCATAAATTTCGTGAAATTTGTTTGTCCCTTACTAAACAAACAAGTGACCTGAATGACCAACTGTGCCAATCGGCAAACTTTGAGTACAAGGGTTAAAGGGCATATACAAAAAACTTTAAAGCTGTCATCGAACGTTTTCAACCTCATTAAGAAAGTAAAAATTACGTTCCTAGTCTTTAAAAATAAGCTCTTATAAAAATAAGCTTTATTTATGCGTAGAAAACCAGTATTTAACAGTTGGAGGTAACCGTCGTAAATGATCTAAGCCGAAATTTCACGGACAATAAAGAGCGGGTTAATTATTTTTTTCTGTTTCCCAAAAGCGGCTTTTTAACGCGTGTTTAGATGCATATTTCAAATTTCGCTCAGTTTTTCAATTTTTTTTACTGCACTAATTACTACTAATTTTTATCATATTTTTTAATGCAAGCAACGTTTCGAATAAATTATCTGAATATTACTCCAAATCAAAAAATGTTCAACTACAGTACAGGTAGTCTCATTATTTATGAGTCATAAACCATATTTATTAACTGTATTTTTATAGATTCAGAAGACGATTCCCCTCCTCCACCAGTTCCCACCCGGCCTGAAAACACCAGAAGTATACATACCAAATCACTTCTCATTCCTCAAAATATGCCTATTATTGAACATAAAGAGCCAAAAACCGTTCGAATCGATGAAAACGGAATCAAACGAAGGTCAGGGAAAAAAGAGGACGAGGCGGAAAAAATGAGAGCCGTCTTGAAGATTCTACGGACAATTGTCTCGGTGGGTGATCCAGATTTGAAATATGAAAACTATCAGAAAATTGGCCAAGGTGCAAGTGGGACAGTTTATACAGCAGAAGAAATTGCGACGGGTCGCCAGGTATAAATTTAACGCGTGTACTTAGCATTTCTAAGCAACCGTGTACTCAGACGAGTGCACATGCCACGAAGTTATGATTATACTTATTCTGAAGCCTTAACAATTTTATCTGAGATAAAATTACTACTGAAGCTAGGCTGTTATCGGTCTTTTTCGACCTCCTCGGTTGGTCGATAAAAAGTTATATTTGGGTTAATAAATGTGTGGCGATCATTTTATTTCGTTACACCAAATTAGAAATCTCAATATTTTTGAATGAAAATCCCCTTTTAAATTTAAAAATAATCATAAATGCGTAGGCGCGCCTAGGTTTCTCCGTTAACAGCCTAACTGAAGCTTCATTTATTTTTTTAATTCATATTTGTTTCTCTGACGTAGCTGAAAAGATGTGATTTTTCTCTAAACATCGTTTTGAAGCCAAACCATACCTTTTTTATTTGAGTCAAAAAAAATTTAAGTCAATAATGTTTTTTAAAAAGCGTTTGAAATCTCGCACACTATTTTTATGTTGATGTTTTCTAGATATAAATCTAAAGGAAATATTACTATTCTCAAACTGTCTAAAATTCATTTTTAGCCAAAATATTTTCAAGTTCAAAAACTCATTTGATTACTTCACTTTCGCGATTTCGACTGAACCAAATGGCTATAAATCCCGAACCCGAGAAGTCAGAAAAATAATTCTTAAACCAAAAGATAGAAAATTGTGAAAAACTTAAGCATTTTCAATTTCATAAAATTCGTGTATATTTTACTATGAAAACAGGTGCGCTGAATGACCACTCAGTGCATATCGGCACTGTCTAAGTACCGGGGTTAACGTTATTTATAAAAATAATAATCAGATTGATTTTAAGTTTAGATTGTTAGTTCAGCCTATGCCATATTTAAAAAATAACTTGTGATTGTTGACCTGGAGTTGTTAATAAAGCTGACTAGGGTGGCCAAGAATTTTGTCAAATTACACTTAATTATCAGGGCTTAGCTGACCCTTTCTTTGACTCTTCACAAATCGTAACTCCTGGACTCACATGTGATCCGACAGCGAGTAGCTCTCAGCAGTCTGTGTCATGTCCATTTTTGAACATTTTAAATTACCTTGAATCATTTTGACAGCAAAAATAAGGCCTTCATTTTTGCTTTCAGTTTATCTTCAACATTTTTATCGACACGTATTTTAAAAATTACAATTTGACACTATTTTTCTTTGCGAAATGAATATAAAGTTGTTTCCAACGCTAGACACGTTTTGAGGAAATTTTCGATTTTTGAAAATAATATGTAGATCAATTGCATTCTTATACAATACTCATCTTGGGAACATCGCCCTGCGGTTGCTTTTCTAACCTCCGAGATGAGGAGAAATTTCGTTGTGGAATTGTAAGGCCAATCAACGTCTGTCATTTGCTAACAGCTTTCGCCTCCTCTCCCAATTTTTTCATCGGTCTAAAAATTCCGAAACAAACTTTCTGTTCAGTATTTGTTTTGATTGTTTGAGACGTAATAATTATATTTTTATTTCAATTTAAAAATTGTATTTTTTTTGACATGTTTCGCGTTTTGCATCTTCAGAGTGAAAAAAATCAAAAATTATAAGCAGAAATAGTTTTTTGTGTCGAAAAATTTATGACTAATCGCCGATTAGTAATCGGGCCTTAGTTTAGCTAAATTAGTATTGTATAACATGCGGCTCTTTATCGTTTTCTGAAAAAAATGTACAAATTTATTGCGTTCCCAATAAACAAACAAAATATAATTCAATTTAATTGCAATTTACTGTTTGTCTATCAACTTTATTTGCCACCTACCAAATCTTTTAAGTCATTCTAACAGCCTACAGTAGGCTGTCTACTTTTCGAGGTGGCAATAAGACAAATTCTGCTTTTTGTTTCTCTGACTTTTCCATAAATGGGTCAAAAAAGCAGTATTATTTCTTAGAAGAAAATGTTGTGAATAAAAATCGTTTATGCATGTATTCAAGATTTACCATATTTCTACTTATATATGGACTCTAGCCTCAGAGTAAAAATCAATTTGAATTGATACAACAACTGTTCAGGATATTTAGCACCCAAAAACTTGTTGCGGAATCAGACGATTATATATGCGTCAGATTTAAAGAAAGATCAACCATGATGTAGATGTTCGCATTTTTCAAAATTTAGGAATTATGTTACTCTGAGGGGGGTGATCTATATATAGGCTCCCGGCAAAAACTCAGCAACCATGATAAAAAGGTTCCATGAGTTTGAAAATTTTAGATCTAGGACAATTTTTGACGCTTGAAATTTTGGTACAAATTTTTACGGTCGAAAACTACACTATGACCTAAATTATATGTAATATATGTATTTCCAAATTTCTTTTTTGAAATATATGTACTAGAAATTGTCATTCAGGCTGTCAGTGACAGCTCTTTTGAGCAAATGATTTATAATGCCCTGATACGTCCAAACCTCCTTTCAAGTTTTGCTAAATATAAATGACTGTGTGATAAAATTGATAAAAATCAATGAAAAGCACTCATCAACGTTGAAAAACTACTATGGTGGCTTTCGGCCACTGGATTTATTTCCCAATTAACAATTCATTTAGGTTGCAATTAAGCAAATGGCTTTAGAAAATCAACCCAAGAAAGACCTTATTATCAATGAAATAAAAGTCATGCGCGATTTCCGTCAAAATAATATCGTGAACTATATTAACAGGTTTTATATTTGAATACATGTATTAGAATTAAAATTGTCAAGATAAACTGTATTTTTGTCAACCCAAACTTTATACGATCTTGAAATTTTGCCGAATAAAAAAATTAGCAACTAGATGGAGTTCAAAATTCGACACAAAACCTACGTATTTTCGTTTTTGTGAATCAACGGGCTCTAAATCAGAGCCTCTGATTCCTTCATTTCTCTAATTTTTTGGCCTTTGCTAATTTTAAGGGAGTTCTGGTCGCTTAAATTTCAACGAATAAGATTTAGTCATTTTCACTAAATTTATAAAGCCGTTTCATGGTCTCTTAGGGTAATACTGTATTACTAATACAGGAGAGGCTTACGGGGGTGGTCATCTCTGATTTGCAATTTTGCAGAGCTATTTTAGGAAAATCTGAACCTTGAGCAATAATTCCAAAGATGCCAATTTGTAAACCTAGCCTTAATTTTGTGAAATCAAAGGTCAAACTNTAGTCGTAACAGGAGGTCACTTTGCGAAATTTCAAAATCTATCTCCTCCGAGACCATATCCTAAATATATCGAAATTTGTTCAAAAATTGACATAACACGTGGAATAAGCAAACTAAGATTTGCAGTAACCGTTTTTTTATTTCGATGACTGGATTTTTCTAGCGGGCCAATAAACCGACGATTTTCGACCGTTTTTTACGATTTTAAGCTAAAAAATCTATCTTCTCCGAGGTTAAATTCCAAAATAGGACCAAATTTTTTTAATGTACACCTTGTCACATTTTTAAGATTCGCAAGAAGCTTTTTTATAATTCCATTCATACTGAAAAATATGATTTTTCGAAAAAAAAGTTCGAAAACAAATGTGCTTCGATTTTTCGCAAGTATGCTCAAAAGAAAGTCAGTGAAACACTGAAGAAAAAGTTGGCTTACGTCAAGCCGATATTTTGAAGTTTTACCGGTAAAATCTTAACAAACAATATTTTTTGACTAAATTCTGAAAAAAAATACTTTGAAAAAAATCGAAAAAACGCGTAAATTTCGAAAAAAAATTTCTGTGGATTTGATCAGAAATACATTTTGTAGAGATCCCGAACCAATTTGGTGCACTCTGATTGCCTTTAAGTCTTCATACAAATCAGACATGACCACCCCCTTAAGGGGGTGGTCGTCGCGATTTTGAAGGGCGTTTTTTCGATAGCCATATGTCGAAAGTAAAATCGTTGGACCCAACTTATTACTCTTTGCGATATCTTTAACAAAATACTTGCATCCTAAAAACAATTCAATTACCGGATGGCTTCGGTCAATCGAGAAACGTGTTACAGAAGTGACGGAATTATTCTTTTCAAATTGTATCTCCTCCTGAGTTTTTAAGGTTCACAATGATTCATGTTTAAAATTAAGACCGGACAGGACGTGAGATACCTCCAAGTATAGTTTTTGGAAATTTCTTTGAATTGGCTATCAAGAATCAGGCCAAAAACTTGTATTTTGCTCTGTCAACGATAGGCGTAAAAATCTGTTGTTTGAACCCTTTGAAACTCGGAGGAGATTATATTTGAAAAAATAATTCGTCACTTTTGTAGCACGTTTCTGATTGACGAGCCTCCGGTTAATTCTAGGATGTTTTTTAGGATTGCCAGATTTTTTGCTTTGAACTATATCAAAGAGAGGTAAATTAGTTGTCTAAGATTTTACTGTGCGTACAATTGGCTATGCAAAACGCCTTAAAAATGCGGAACGACCCCTTAAGGAGGTAGCAGGATTGTGGCAAGATTTGATGGAGATCTAGACAATTAGTCTGAATTTGTGAACGGTTTATGTTTTTTTTCGTTTTTGCTCAGGAGTCAAGGAATTCGCTTGGCATAAGAATGTTGCAAAAAAGGGTGTCTTTATTTGGACGTTTTGATAAAAAGCTTTTTCTGTGGAAATACCAGAACGTCATTTTTCGGATGTAAACAAGCCTAGGGGTGGTGGGAAACATCGAAATGGTTGTACTTTTTTGAATTTCGCCCTGAATTGGCTGAAATGACAAAAAAGTGCACGGAAAATGACAAATTTTGAAATAAGTGATAATTTTAGAAATTTAAATATGCACCGCAATGATCTCGGGTAGATTGCTGGAAACGATATTAACAGACTATGGTCTGATTCTTGAACAGGGATTCTACAAAAAAAAATTTAATAAAGTTGTTCATATAAAATTTGAATTTGATCTCTAGCACTGTGTGTGTTTGTAAATCAGACCATAAGTTTGCTAATATCGTTTCCAGCAAGATCATACCAAGGGAATTTTTGGTGACATTTATTCTAAGTTAATCACTTTTATTTTTCAAAATTGTCATTTTCGCGCAATCTTTTTGTCAATTTCAGCCAATTAGGGCGAATTCCAAAAAAGTACGACCGATTCGATGTTGTCACCACCCTAGGCGCTTGTTACATTACCGAAAATGACGTTTTCTGGGCATTTTACAGAAGTAGCCTTTTATCCCAAGTCCTAAGGAACAACCTTTTCGGCACCATTCACCACTCCTGACGTTGAGGCAAAAATCGAAAAACAGAACCGATTCACTAAAATTAGACAATTTCTAGATTCTCACCAAATCTCAAAAACTTTCGATATAGCCCCTTTTCGTTAGGAAAGGAATCCCCTGTTTTTCCTTTTCTTTCGGAAAAAAGCTGAGGGACTCGTCTTTAACCGCGGTTAACCAGATAGTTGGTAAGAGTGGTACTTAACTGTCACATAGGATAGTGAGATCAAAGATAGATCTTTCTAATGTACTAAGTATGTTTTAAAAATGTCCATAGTATGTTTTAAAAATGTCCAGTCTGCATTTGTCTAACCGTACGAAGCCTCTGAAATCCTGAAAATCACTGACACCACCCTCTCAAGGGCCTCGGTGCATTTTGGCAGATTTGCACTTTTTCAATTTTTTTTGTCTTCATGGGAAACTTTTTGCCACCTCATAATTTTCGAATAAAAATATTTTA
>SCLH01000609.1:36771-63298 GCA_004367855.1 Oikopleura vanhoeffeni
TCTATAATCTGAAATATAAAAATTTGAATTCTCAGGCACCATAAATAAAAATAATTGGCTAAACTATATAAGGAAAAATTAATTTGAACTAATTGAAAATTAATAGACTCTAAGAACAGAATTTCTTAGTTCATCAGTGTCGATAGATAGTTTTTACCATTAATAAATTAAAATTATAAAGTATCCAAAAATTTACTAAAACTAATAAAATTAAAATAATATAGGACTTAAAATTAGGATTGTAACGTTTATCACTAATTGTTTCTCACTAAATTTAACTTTTGAAAAATATAAAATAAAAATGTTCAAAACAATCAGATTTCCTTAGTTTGTCTACCTCCTAAATTGCGGAGGTACAATAAAATAGTTCCTTGGAGCGAACAAAATGAATTTTTTCAATGTAGCCTATTTTGCCTATAAAACTGCTATAAAATATTGAGATTTAAGCACCATAAATATTGACATGAATATTTCTGATAAAAAGAGAAAAGTCTCTGTCATTTTGAAAAACTTGCATTAAACAAATCAGATACGCACTGGTTGAATTATTTGGATTATATATCCCATATATAATTATCGCAAATTAATTCTAATTTTAAAAGAAATTAAAAAATGAGAATGAATGAGTCACGTTTTTAGTAAGTTTAACAAGAACTTTTTAGTTTACGTTATGTAATTGCAATTTTCCATCACAAAAATTTCTCAGTATCTAAGATAAAAATTATGAAAAATAGGAACTTGGAATAAAGCGATTACATATATCAATCGCTTTGGTTAACTCTTGGAGGACCCAGACTATTTTCAAAAAAACCCCTGTAGATTAAATACCAGAAATTGCTGGTTACTTCAGAATGATTCACTTTCAGGAATAAGTTTTTTAAAACTACTGCATTTCTTCAATTTTAGTCCTAGCGGCTCTAAGTTTGATTTTTATTTCTTTAAAAGTTATTTCGATAACTTGCGTAGGTTAGGTTAGTTTTGTGTAAAACACTTGTAGATTAAAACACCGAAAAATTGCATGTGATTTCTGAGCAAGTCACTTTTTAGGAAATTAAATTCCTAATCTTTTCCCTTATTGTGTGTTTTTTCTGTTCTGACGTCTCCTTTTTGCTCACAATAAAATTACGTAGTTTGAAGTACAATTTTTAAAAATTTTTCTTTTTTTCACTTTACTATAGGGCCAATAAAGTTAAAATGGGAATCACATCCTATTAAAGTTTAAGTCTATTAAAGTTAAAGTCTATCCTTAATCTCGAGGACTAGAGAATAATAAAGTTGCCAGCACTTTTATTTTTTTCCCGTAATGAGCGCTCAAAGTCGGACCGAAAATCGGCTCTTGAGCCTCCGATGGTTAAGGTCAAAAAAACTTGTATAAATCCATCTGTAAAAATTCTCCTTTTTTCTCGAAAATTGTAAACACATACTGTATGAGTGAGGTAGCACTCAAGGTAATAACTGATTTTTACGCTTTTTCCAAATGGACCAAAAACTACTAAAAAAGCTTACTGATAAAAAATGACTAAATCTTAATGCTCTTTAGAATTAAAAACTTTTTTTTCTTTTTTTTGTAATGTATAATTATAAAAACTTAAAATTTTTAATAGGGTTAATATTTTGATAGTTATTCAAATTTTATCTGTTTGTAGTCCTACAATAGAAATAATGTTCACAACTGATGAAAACAAAAATTGAATCTTATTAAAACTTTGCTATAATGTTTGTATGGTGCCTGGAAATTCAGTCCTCACCTACATAAAAATAGCTAAAACTTAGAAAAAATCATTATAAAAAAAGAGAATTATTATTCACTACGTAAATAGATTATTAAGAAGTAATTCAACAATAAAAATTATAATGATATTCTCATTTTGTCACCTAATTAATGAGTGTTAGTAAAAGGCCAAATGATAGGTTTAAAACATTTTTTGTGACACTCATAATGAACAAAAATCACTGAAACCATTAAAATTGGCGTTTATTAAAAACCACTTACTAAATAAATAATAAGTTATCTATTGCATTAAGAGCTTAACTGTATTAAGAAATGAAAAGGTAAAAATAAAAAACACTAATTATTAAGGAACCATAATGTTTTATAGGAAAGTTTAAACATTGTTAAATTCAAAACAGTCACATTTTGAATGATGTTTGTATATCATCTAGTTTAGGGAGCCAAAAATTTTTTGGATCTTAAATCCACTTAGGGTTTTTTCTAATAGGTGATCAAAAACAGTCTAAATTAGAAAGTTGAAGAATCTACAAGTTTAGTAAAACTGTTATTTTCTTTTACTAAGCTAAAATTTTGCAATCCCTTTCCATCACAGAAAGGGATCCCAATTCTAAAAAAATAAAAAAATTATTATAATTTTAAAAAAAAAACGTTAAATACAGTGTCAGTGTTCAGTCTCAATACTCAACCTACGTGTTGTCACATAAGAACAGTTTTTCTTGAAAACCCTATCAAAAAGTTTGATAAATTTACTATATTCTTGTTATCACAAAAATAAGAACTGTGACTTTTAGAGGCATCATGGTGGGACGGTCATGGGCTTAGCTATTTCAAATAGTTAGGTCCCAGGTTCTAATCCCAGTAGTAGACACTTATAATAAGAAGCAAACTACGAAAACAAAAGACTCAAAACTGAGAATAAGAAAAAATAAGACCTCTTATTTTTATCATTTTTTTATCATTTTTATCATTATTTACCATTTTTTAACAGTTTTGTCATTTTTTCAAATAAATCGTTATAAAAATGTGCAAGAAATTGTGCAATATATTTTTACTTTCAGAGGCACAGTTTTGTGAGTTCCATACAAAAAGCCGAAATCATGCTTATTTTAGTTAATTTAGAAAAATAAAAACCAAGTCATTTTTCCCAATTAATTTAAAGGCAGGTGTATCTTACGTCCGATAATTCTGAAAACAAATAAAAAACATTAATTTTATACGAATTATCATTAGAGCGACTTTTTATACTAGGCACAAATGAATATAAAATAATGTAAATTATGTTTGCCTATAAGAGGCGTCTCGGCGGGGTGGCCGAGGGCTTAGCTAGTTGAAATAGTTAGGTCCTGTGTTCGAATCCCACAAACAACAGTAGAAGTTTAATATAAATAAAACAAACTACGAAAACGAATAGAATCAACTGTACGATCAAAAAAATTAAGTCCTCTTAATTTTTTAATTTTTTATTTTTCTACTCTGAATATTATCGGGCTACATAATCTAAATATAATATACACTCTTTAACCTTAATCTCAATTATACACAGAATATTTTATTAGAATCATCCACTCGTAAGGTTATTTTTATGTAATAATCTTAAAACGTTTAAATATCTAGGGATTAATATAGTGCATACTGCGCCACACTCTTAAACTCTGCTCCTTGAAATAAAGGAAACGGGCCAATCATATCGCGTGATCTTAATCAAACGTCACTGATTGGCTTAAACTATAAGGGGGTTACCACTTTACGAAAATTAATGAAAATGAATTTCATATTAAATAAAAGATAATCAATATATTTTATACACTTATAAACAGTGTATCGTAAACAAAACTGCTACAATTTATGATTATCATTATAATAAATAATTAAAAAATTAATCAGCAGATCAATGATTAAAAAACTGCAGCCGGAAATGGTTGGGGGTAGTCTTCACCTTCAGTTTAAATTTTTACAATAAATTCAATATCAGAAGTATTCATAAATTAATAATTTGATCATAGCATTATGGTGCTTAGGTTTCCCTAAATTACAAACAGTAAATTCATAATCAAAATTAACTTAAAAACACCCTAATCGACTTCTGCCCTGTGATTGGTCCGTTTCCGGAAGACCTATTTTTTCTTAAAACCTGATTGGACAACCATCATAGGGGTATTACAGGGTAATATTAAAATGAACTTTAAACTTAAAACGACAAAAATTAATTTTCGCAATATAAATTTTTATATAAATTACTACTATAAATTATATAAATTACTGAAAATTAATCTCAATTAAAAATAAGAAAAGGCTATTGACTAATACACAAAAATCGCCAAATTTTTATAAAAAACTATAACATAATTATAAATAATAAATGGATTTAAACAAATAAATNTTTTTCGCAAGATTATGGATAGATCTACAAATAGCATTTTTCGGTTTTGCTCATACGCTTTTAGTTTTCAGAATATATCATCGTGAATATGTCGAATTTGCCAGATATACCCCTTAAGGGTATCCCTGGTCCTACATTTTCTGCATTTATGTCATAAAAATGCACCAAATCAATTGTTTATGTTTTGAAGCATAAAACAACCCAAATGACAACAAAAAATTTTTCGAAAATTTTGCGTTATTTTTCGATTTTTTCTAAGTATTTTCTCAAATTATGTTCAAAAATAACCGTTGTGTCAATTTGACCACTAAAACTTCAAAATATCGGCGTTGACGTAAGCCAACTTTCTCTCAGTGTTTCCTCAGCTTTCTTTTTGAGGCCACTTTCGAAAAAATCGAAGCACATTTTTTTTTCGGAAATTTTTTCACGTGACTTGAAAAATTCATACTTTTCTGTTTTGGTCGAAATTTGACAAAAACGCTCCTCAAAGTTTCTGTTGTTTTAGAGCTAGCTTTTGCAAAAATTTGAGTAAATTTTGAATATTTAACCTAGGAGGAGATAGATTTTCCGATTAAAAATCCAAAAACCGGTATTTGGACCGTTTTTACGTATTCTAGAATAATATTAGCATTATCGACAAAAAGCGCTCCTACAAGTTTGTATACTAATTATACAGGTTATGTTAAAATTTAGGTTTATTTCAAAAATATAACCTCAAGGAGTAGGAATTTCCGTTTTGG
The DNA here is from genome assembly GCA_004367855.1 of Oikopleura vanhoeffeni. NCBI lineage: Eukaryota > Metazoa > Chordata > Appendicularia > Copelata > Oikopleuridae > Oikopleura > Oikopleura vanhoeffeni. The sequence continues at coordinate 41,624 of SCLH01000609.1, forward strand.
CTTAGGTGGCTCTTGTGCCGCTTATGTGTGAAGGAGGGTGGTCATACAAAAAGTTTTTGGCAAATTTTTTTCGCAAGTTGAAGGCTAGTTCTACAAACTGGCTAATCTGAATTATATCCTCGAGGCCCTGTTCGGTAATATTTTATCGAGAATATGTCAAATTAGGAGCAGGGTACCCTTAAGGGGGTTGATAGGTAGATCATTTTAGCTGGAAACATCATATATGAAATATTGCTATGAATAAATTTCCAGTGCGTAGCTCGTCTTTTTTTCGATTTCGACCGTGTTACCAGTAATTACCGGTTAAAGAATCAGTGAGACAATAAAATGACAATTTCGGAATATATGGTGCACTGTATAAAATTTATTTTTCGGCAGTAGATGTTCGAAATTTTGTTTTAAACTGGCAGAAGTTGTATCGCAAAAATTTGCTCAACTTGAGAAACCAGTCTCCAAGATCAATTCAGCACTTATTGTAATCTGATGCAATGCAACTTACGCTGACACAGGAACCTTGACTAAGCTTCCCAGAAAAGCACTAAAAAGCTATTTCCTTTTTCGTTTGATATTATTTCTTTCTGTGATTTGGCAGTCAGTCCTTATTTATGAATACGGAAATATCCAGGAGCCTTTTTTTGAAATTTATGCCTTTTTAGTGGTCAAAACAGACAATTTTGGAGGCTCACTGAAAAGCTATCTCCTCCTACATTTTTCATGGGATTTTTTTAAATTTATGCTGCAAAGTGTTGACAAAGCCTGGCTTAAAATCATCAGGAGTCATTTTTTGAAAATTTTGTCTTTGGGTGTCTAGAAATGCTTGTGAATTTCCCTTTTTTTTCTAAAATTTTGAAAATATTTTTGACATAAAACGATGACAAATTTAATTTTAACTTTTTTTCGAGCAGTATTAAGAATCAAATGAGTTAATTCACAAAGTTCAAATGCCAGAAAAAATTTTAGATCGAAATTGGTACGGATAATTTGAAATGACCGAAAATTTCACTTTAAATTTCAGCCCCCTAAAACCGATTTTTTGTGAAAAAATCTTGAAATTCAAATAAAAATTATAAGTCAAAATACTCGTTATAAAATTCTCTGCAAAATAGGTTAATGATAAAGTCTTTTTGGAAACCTTCAGATATCGCCACCCACTCCGTAAGCGAGTGGGTGATGATAATTGGGCTGTTTTTCCAAGTTTTCGAGTGAGAAACCTAGATGAGGTAATTTTTTTTATGTAGGACAACTTTTTGAAATTAAACTAATACTCTTCAGATCATGAGAAAATTCAACTTACGCTCAGAAAATGACTTATAATATGCCTCCCAAAAAGCACTAAAAGGCCAATTCCTCCTTCGTTTGATATCATTTCTTTCTGTAATTTGGCAGTCGGCCTTAATTTCTGAAGACAGAAATCATTTGGAGCCCTTTTTGAAATGTTTACCGCCAGTTTTGGAACCTCGCTGAAAAGCTACATCTTCCTACATTTTTTATAGACTTTTTTAAATTTATGTTTTAAATTGACCACAAAGCATGGCTTTAAATCGTCTGGAGCCGTTTTTTGAAAACATTTTCTTGGGGTCTCAAAAAATTCTTGTAGATTTCCAATTTTTTCTAAAATTTTCAGAATATTTTTTACAAAAAAACGATGCAAAATTGAATTTTGACCCTTCTTTGTGCAGTAGTAAAAGTCAGATGAGTTTATTCACAAAATTAATACACCAACTTACCATTTATGAAAACCCACTTTGACGAAAAAAAGGATTTCCATAAAAAGAACCGCATCACGGTGCAAGGCAAAACGCCCGGTTTTTTCTCGAGCCCGCGAGTATTGCCGCGTTGAGTAAACAAAGTCGAGAAATGTAGCGTCGACGCCAACCGCGCGCGAAAGTTATAATAATGTTATAAAAATGTTATGTTAGCTTGAAAATTTAAAAATTCAAAATTTCATAAAAATTAATAAATTAATTTTAATTATTGCAAGTTAATTTGTGTTTTCCTAATTATTTATTAGTTTATTTGATAAAAAATGTTCAATTGTTATTTAAAATTTTGGCCTTGCACCGTGATGCGGTACTTTTGAGAAACGTTAATGCATGCTTAAAGGGGTTAGTACTTTTATTTTTTTTTGCATATCTAGACGTTTTAAAATTTTTATTTGACAGTTTTCGAAAGCACATGTTATATTTCAGATTAATCTTTATTTTTGTTTCCCAAATCCAACGAGTTTTTGTTCTCCAACACATCTAGCGTGATTGAAATCATGCTGAATATCAACGGTCGGTATCAAAACTCCAACTTGCACTTTATTGAGACAATTATCAAGGAACGAATCATTTCGAGCTATGTCCATTACTTCATTTGAGAGATTTGAAATCGTAACGTAAGCCTTATCTTTTTTTGTCTGCGCAAATGTGTCTTCTTCACCGTTTAGTTCTCGACTCAATTGCATGGTGAAAGATTTATTCTTTAAATGGGTTTCTTTTTTTCCATTTTTGTAAGCCGATTTTGTTTTCGTTTCATAAGTAGAACTCAGTGAAAATTGCGATTTGTAAGAGAAACCGCGGAACAGATTCTATAGTTTTTAACATGTACACTGAGCACGAATTAAACTAACCCTAATTCTGACTCTTTCAAGATAGGATTATATTTTGTTTACACAGCATACTAATGTGTACACTTAGGGAAAAAACTGTTTGTCAGAAAAAAAAACTATGATTTGTGCAAGAAAAATAGGTTTTCTCCGGAACCCTAGAAGGGTTACCCTACTGTTCTCCCCAACCCTAATTTTGTTATTGTGAAACAGTGTTGCATGATTTTCAACCGTGTTCAACAGGAACCTAGTTTATTTATCTCTTATTGTAACTCATTTAACCCTTGGAAGCTCCAAATTGATTTATTCGGCAGAGGCTCCTGCACCACTTAAGTGGGGCGACTTTGAGCCCTCATTACGGATAAACTACATTTCATAAGAAGCCGTGAATTATTTTAATTTTGTAAAGATAGTCCAACTTAGCAAGGTAATCAATTAGATTTTAAAATTTTTATTTGAATCGGCCGAAACTGAGCAGCAAAGATTGGGCTTTGATCACTTACTTCTCATTGAAAACAGGAATATTTTCAAACACATTTCTTTTTTTATTCGCACTCATTAAGACCTTGGCTTGCACAATTTTTTTTTTCGATTTTAAATCTATTTTCCCGTTTTCTCATAAATAGACGATTAGCTGCGCGATTGGTCAAAAAACGCGTAAAAAATGGCAGTTTGTCAAAAAATATGGTTTGAGAATGAACAAAATGTATCCCCTTATCACCGAAAAACAACATTTCAGAAAAAAAAATTGTCTCATTTTAGAACAAAAGACTCAAATTAAAAAGATACTTCATCAGATTTGTGAATTAAAAAAAAAATTGTCAAAACTGAGCAGTCAAAAATTTGGTTTAATCACTTACTTGCCATCAAAACATAAAGATTAACATAATCATTTCTTTCTCTATTCTCACTAATTCTGACCTTGGCTTTCACAATTTTTTTAGATTTTTACTCTAACTTTTTGTTTTCTCATCAAAAGACGATTTCAGCGCGATTGATCGAAAACTACAAAACAGTTTGCGCTGTAAAAAAATCATTTTTTGAGAATGAAAAAATGTATCATTAGTTAAAATAAAAATTCCGAGCTCTTTAGCACAAGCTGGAATCCAAATGAAGTATCGCCGATTGGGCCAGCTGATCGCTTAGCGTGGCATGAGAATAATCAAGCATCTGTTTGATTTTTTTCAGCAAATTTTCGTTTTAGATCTGTTTTCAGCAGCTANTTATCTAAATCGGCCGAAACTAAGCTGCAAAGATTGGACTTTGATCATTTACTTCTCATTGAAAACAGGAATATTTTCAAAAACATTTCTTTCAATATTCGCACTCATTAAGACCTTGGCTTTTTCAATTTTTTTTTCGATTTTCAATCTATTTTCCCGTTTTTTCATAAATAGACGATTAGCAGCGGGAGTGATCAAAATAAAGTTATAAAACAACGTTTGTTATAATTTAATCGCTAAGACTTCGAAATATTATCACGAGGTAAGCCAACTTTCTGATCAGTGTTGCCGTAGCTTTCATTTAAACCTTCTTTCGAAAAAATCGAAGCATATTTTTTTCCGAATTTTTTTCAAAAATTGAAAAATCACTCACGAAAAATAAAAAAAGAGTTTCCGATATTGGAAATTTATTTTTTTCTTGAAAGATATCAAACGACTTCCTAAAACTCAGTTCCTCAATTTATCTATCGTTTAAACTGTTGACAGCACACATTTTTAGAGTTTTTGAGAGAAATTGTCAAAAAAAGTAAGATAAAATTAATTTTGAAGCGAGACGTCTAGAAAATTTTAACTGCCATTTTTGAATTCCTCGTGGCGAACTCTATGTTTGGTGAGATCCAAAAATTTCCAGGACTTTTTTTTCATCTGATTTCAGCGGATTCAAATTTTCAGCACCACTAAAGTGGTGCTGAGCTTCCAAGGGTTAAACGGCAAAAAAATAAATTTCAGGGAAACGGCAAAAAAAATTAACTCAGTGAAACGGCAAATTTTTCTAGAAATTATTAGTACTGAAGAAACAAAAATATGTTTTAAAAATTATTAGATTTGAAAGAGACAATGGATGATCATAATTTAATTATTTTTCTCGACTACTGGAATGTAGCAAATGATCCTGCGAGTCAGTGAAGAAGTATAAATTTTTTTTTCAATTTTGACTCCGGTAGTGTCTTTATGGACTTTCGTGACCAGATGACCTTTAATCGCAATTAAGGACCCTTAATCATGTTTGAATGACAATTTACAAAGTGAAAGATCAACTACTTGGATAATTGACGTTTGTGCGTTTTTTTTCGAAAATTTTTACTGTATTACAGTACTTATTTTTTGCAAAGAAAAAATCATCAAAAAAGCCTTCGAACGGGATCAAAAAAAATTCTAAGACTTTTTTTCTCGTTACATTATTGCCCTTAAATGATCACGTGACCTTCAATCCAAGGAATAAGGTTGGTAAAAGTAGTACTGTTTTTTTTCAAAAATTACTTAAATCAATTTTTAAAAAAAGTGAAGTGTTTTTTTAGAAGTTCTTAAGACTTTTTTCCGATCACATCAAAGTCCAAAAACTTNTTACACCAAAGCCCAAAAATGATCACGTGACCGTATATTTATGAAATAAAGTCGGTCAAAATAGTACTGTTTTTCTTCAAAAAATGCTTAAATCACTTTTTGAAATAAGCGAAAATGTTCTTTAGAAGTTTTTAAGACTTTTTCTTCATCACACCAAAGTTCAAAAACGATCACGTGACCTTCAAATTAAGAAATAAGATTTTGGTTCAAGTACACAAATAGTACTCAAATTACGCCGAATAAATTTGAGGGCTAATAAACACTTAATTGAAGAGTTTTGAACATAATGATATTTTCCAAAAAAGTCACGTGATTTTATTTTTTAAGAAATAAGGATTTATTTATGGCACATTTCAAACCTTATTTTTGGATTATTTAGTCACGTGATTTTATTCGGACTTTGGTGTAATGAGAAAAAAGTCTTAAAACGTTTAAAGTTCATCAATAAATGTTTTTGACGTAATTTGAGTACTTTCTCAAATTACCGTATATGGTGTATCGTATATCAAATTACCTTCAATTTCAAGTTCATCTTAGAGACTTGTAAGTACCCTCAAAAGAATCGGAAGGGTCAACTTTTTGATGAAATTATTAGCAACTATGGGTCAATTATGTACTGAAAAGGCGCCAGAGAGAAAAAAAAAACCCTGTGAAATGTGATCATTTTTGATCTTCGATAACCTTTAAGTATATAATTGACCCATAGTTGCTAATATTTTCATGAGAAAGTCGACCCTTCNATGGGTTCCCGTTATAATCGATCATGCGCTTTCCCGTCCTCCGCCTACCGAGTTCAGTCTTTAAATATATTATAATACCTCTGTTAGAAAACCAGACGAACCAAAGTAGATTGAGCTTAGTCTCGCCAGCATTCACCTTCCACCACTTCTTCTAAAAAATTAAATTCATTTTTTGTTAGATATTTTGGCGCTCGAGATCGCTTCCAGCCAGCACGTCCCAGATCACCACTGCGACGATTCGTTGCTCTGGACTGTCGTCTACCGTTCTAACACAGCCATATTTCTGAATAACATTTCATCGGTGCTACGAAACAAACATCGGAAAAAAAGAAGGAAATTTTCTGTCTTATCGAATTATTTGCACTTGGAGGTTGCAATTATTCAGATAAGAACTATTTACGCTTCTATGAAATATGACGACTCAGAATAATAGATGTGGTCAAAATCACGAATGCTATTAAAATCGACTTTTTGGCGCCAGGATATCAGGCAGCATATTCATTTCCTTAATTTTACTGTTGAAAATGATGCATTAATGTTTTAATAAAGAAAAGTACAAGTCCAGAACCAATACCAGTATCTATTTCTACGAACTAGATTCCCGACAACTCGAGAAAACCGTGAATTCCTGGCTTCTTTAATATCCTGAACTGACCTGCACCATCACATTTTTTTCACAATAGTTGCATCTAGCTTCGCTGATCTGTTTTTCTTACCTTGCTTAGCTCACAAAAAACCTCTTTTTTTTCGATACACATTCCTTCAGCCACGTTAAATTTAATAGTCAGACACACGTTTCCACACTCTGGAGGTTTTCTTACTCGCGGCTGCTCACTGCGGTATACCAAACCATGTGTCATCGATAGGATTAGACATGAATTCTTGTAAATGGACTCGTCAATTGTAGATCTTCCTTGAAAAAATCTATGCAATTCTAAATTAAAGGCCCTTTTTTACTCCAACGCCCGATATATATTTCTATCAGAAAAGGTATTATACCACTGGGCTGTCGGCCAAGGAGAAGATTCTACAGGATTTTCTTGAAGTTACACTCAAAATTCAAGATCAAATTTTTTTAGATTTAGTTTTGGCCCTTCATTATTTTCTTCTATTTGTTAGACCCTAAAACCGGTGTTGGGGAAAAATTCGATTTACCCAAGTTATCTGACCTCAAGTTTCATCGCCAAAGAGTTTCTTTTGTTGTCACCTAAAAAGCTTGACAAATTATTGATATGTGTTTTTTTTTAGACCTGGACCGCTACAGCCGATTTAACTCCACCTATTCTGGTTTCAAATCTACTCTTCCCCAATATTCAAGATCACTGTCGTTTTTCGATTAGTGTCTTCCTGCACTCCAACTATCTAACCAGTTCGTCTAGCTGACTCATCGCAACTTAAACCGCGCCCTCAAAGTTCGCACCGGTCCTTGGCGAAGTTCATATCTGCCCTGTACAAAAATTCTGCTCTGAACTTCCAACGTTTTCAATGATTGTCTCTAGCAGCCGTTTCGGTCTCGGACCCGGAACTGCACGCCATTAATACTTGCTAGCTAATTTTAACCAGAGGTGAACAGCAATCCCGCCTTGCCGACGACTCTAGGATAGATTCTAACCCGTCGACCACCGCAAGGTAAGGCAATCGATCGGCAAACATGAAGTCAATCGGGAAAAATATCACTTGACTATTTCGAGGGACACGGCAATTCTTATGTGCCGATTGGATTGAAACCCGCGCCTTCAAGCGACACTGGTTACAAAAATGAAAACCAACCGTATATAATTGTCAAAATGTTTATTGTTTTGATCCAGAAGCTCATTCGAAGTCGGGTCACAATTTTTCTTTGGAACGGGTTAGTTATGGCATTATTTTGCGGGTCACTTTTACAAACTTCATATCTATTCATATTTAACAGGCAAATAAGATTTTTAAAGTGACCAGGAACACGAACCGACAACCAAACAAACCCAACCAAAACAACACAGGCAATCTGGTAGTACACTGGGTTATTGTGCGATGGATTCGTGTTATCACCAGTAATCGAACACGGTGATTTTTTTTTAAGGTCGTCGCTTTCTAATACTTTCGGCAAGACACATGATAGCCCAATTTTTGCTCATGGCGTGCATTTGATTGACGTGCTTCATATAGGGATGTTAGCGCCACAAGCATACTTTAGTGACAACAACCGTCGACAAACACCTTACACTTATTTATGGGGCATTTGAGATCTTTACTGTACTTTCTGCGAGTGAGGTCCCCGATAGTCTTTGTTATATTGGGTGCCACATATTACAAATCTACCACGCTAACCCTCCCAGATGCGACCACATACACATTGAGGTTTTCGTCACGGTTTTATGTCATAGATTTATATAATTTGACTTTGACATCCCTCTCTTAGAAGCACTGTTTCCACAATTCAACTTGCACTAAATTTTAACGATTAGGTGTTTTGTCACGAATATCGGACAACATACGTTTATTATCATGTCAGTTCACATGACGTACAAACATGGCGCACTGTGTGCAAACAACATGAAAGCCCTACGGACGACTATTCGATATACTTCTTTTATATTCTGCACCAGCACGCATAGAGTAATAGCGTCTACCGCGTCAGACAAGAGTATAGTTCTTCAACTATTAAATATCCCATCTGCAGTTTAAAGTATAATGGGTCTTTAAATCATGATCAGCATTTTTAAGAGGTAAACATAGTAGAAAAAATATACCATACCTTTAACATTTTTCACTGTCCACAGTATTTATTTTTAATTACCTTTATCTACAAATACGATATTCTTTTTATTCAAATTTACGCTATAATCAATCCAAACTGCTTTTGGCGCTAAAGGCCACATCAATCACTACATCGCTTATTTCGCTTAATTGCCTCCTCTAGCTTTGATTTCGACCATCCATATTTATACCAAGACGCCTTTATTTCAGCGCTCAAAATCGACAATAAGTGGAGACCTTTCTTTTGAAAAATTCCTTTTTAGCTTTAAATCAAGCACACTCAACCGGTAGATTATTTTTAACTGAAGTAGCAAAATTGCGCGCAACACGTGATTTCAACGTGACATTATTTTCGGTACTTGTCTCAACATGAGTATATCTAGTTAATTATCATCGTGCAGACCCGGTTTCGACCATCTTTTCTCCACACAGTAACCACGATGTCTTTCAGTTTTTTAAATTACATTATGTTACGGAAAGAAAAAAATAATCACTTCTATGGCTCAAAAACACTACGCTTTCATTTTGACAAGAAACACATGACCACATGTCCTTTACCTTTCTGAGATCACGGCGCCCACTTTGCCTTTTAGATGACAGGAAGTGCGTGCTCCACGCAGGAAATTCTTCTCTGACAATTAAATGGTTAAGTTTTTTTTTAATCATTTTGTTCATCAAAAACTTTTTCCTCAACACAAAAATACGCTAAATGTACCGACTGGTTTTGCGTCGAGAGCACAGGTGTTCTTTTGTCCTGAAAATCCGACTATACGGCTTTTATGCACCTCTTAGGCTTCATCTCTTGCAATTGAAATTGAATGAATTTCGACGGAGCAATGATGCTATCTTTTCAAAAATTCTGAACATGAGTATTATTCTAGCACCCAAGGTTTCGTGATTACTCACTTTTGGTCTCGACACCACTTTAATAAGCGAATACGCCGCGGTTGCGAACATGCATTTCTTTGCAGAACGCCTCAGACATAATCCTAATTTAAGTGGCGTCGTGTCTGCGGTGTTCGCCACATAATGCGCCTCTTGATTTTGATTCAAGTCAGAGTATATTTATATCCTTTTTATATTCTTGTGTTGGATATCAACCGTGTTATTTTTATTTACCACTGCGCTTAACAAAACAAGCCTTTTCTATCTAGTTACCGGAACTTCTGGACTTAAAAAACCTGTTCCTTTACAACTGACTCGTCGACGAATGAATCGATCACATTAATTGAGCTGTCATAATAATTCTAGCATTTTTTACAATGATTTTTATTATTTCGGCACAGAACCTACAAGGAGAATACCTATATGCAAAGGTCCCTCCACATCACCCAACTTCGATTTACTTTTTTCTGCGTTGATCTTCCTGATTTCATCCAGTTAACAATTGTAATTATTTTGTATCTCAACCTGATATCTCAAGAAAAAAAAAACAAAAAAAAAGAGTCTCAGACCATGATTTAGGCTGACTTAAGTGAGTGCAGAGACCATCTTTATACGTCGGATATATTATTCAGGTATTTTATTCATGATTTTTAACTCTGCACACCCCTAATACATTTTTAACGACGTCTGTCTATAATGTCATGATGCTGGCAAATATAGCGCCAAAATGCTGCTTACTGTGCCGACCATTTGCTGGCGTGGCGTCACAAGAGAGGAACTTGTCAATCATCACCACGAGATTCCAGAATCCGATCGGTTGTTTGATTTCAATTGGTCACTTTACTTCTTGTGCGTCATGCTAAGAAATTCGCACACAACGGCATCATTTTTGACTTCCACTAATTCAATTTCCGTGAATGTTACGGAACGTGTCAACTGTATTTATAACGTCAGTAGAAGGCGCGGGCTTTCTAGCCTCGCCACAATGCCCCCAAACAAGACACAAAGCACCGTGACATTGAGGGCTCATGTGATTTATTTTCAGCATCTGTCTATTAAACACTTATATTTTACACGATGGCATTCAGCTAGAATGGGGTTTTTCTCCTTTCGTGACCACTCGTATTTGACATTCAGCTGTTACCCATGAACTTTTAATGGAAAACCGACGTATCTATTGTGTCAGCTGCTCAGAGAGATAAAGAAATATCATGTTTTTTTGTACCGCACCAAGTATATTACGTCTTAAGATTTCTTCGGTAGGTCCATTCGTATGTAACACCCCTCATACAAACAAATGTATTTCAGATTTGTTTTCGATCTTATTTCAGAAACAAATGATTATCTTCGATTCAATTTTTGTAGGTCTTCGTATTATTTCTGTAAGAAATCAATTAATCCACCGCTTCAGCTCTAATATTCATGGTGAATTCTATTTCGAAGCAACTCTTTTAACCATAGTCAATATGTCACATAACTTCTTGGGTTACTTTATTTCAACCAAATTTTCTGTTATTTTTGTCGGTTGATTCTTACTATTGAGATACTTCGTGAGGAAATCTGATTCGTCTTCCAGCTTCTGTCTCTTCTGTTTCCATCTGACGAATCCGGTCCGCCAAAAAGGAAGTGTCGTCATCGATCTCCATGTGTCCCGGCATTTTCCTCGTCTCAAGTAAGCACGGAGAGATTCAGAATTATATGTCTTACTTTATATTTTCAGAATAACAATCATCGCTAAACTTATTGAAGTGTATTGAGCAGGAGAGGGTTTGTTCCCCAATCCAATTTCTCAATTGAGTTTAAAATTATTAGAAGATGTCTGATTATATATATAGCCTGGACTGGCGGTTGTATATCGACCGATTACAGGCCTGTATACAGCGTATATATCCAAGGCTTATTTTCCCTTATTTTTACCATCGTACATGATATCTTTCTAAAGATCACCATTTCACCCGAATGGTCTTGGTGGGTAACGGGCGGTCGATCACCTGGTTCCTGCACACCACTACCGGCCGCCACTTCTTAACACCTTAATTCAACTTGAGTTCGTTCCAAAGCCGGGACTTTCGTTCTAAGCTTGAACATGACGTTCCCCCTTATCTGGGCGGCGTTTATTTGCCCTCAGACAAAGCGTAGCGCAATACGTCCTCTACGCCTTTCAAGCCATGGCGAAAGTCAGGGCAAATTCAAACCACCTGTACTGACACAACCGCTCTCGCCGGCGCATAATCTATTTGTTCTATCAAACTCTTATCCAAAAGACACCGCGCGTTACGTTCCACGTCACCAGCAAGTAGATTCATTTTTATGACCACTCCAATTAGGTCCCTTCCCACATGTATAGAAACTTATTTTTCTCCCGCGGACTCTCCGACATTTCCTTTGATTCAAAAGTATCTAATTCCTGAGCTGGATAATCTCGGGTGAGAAAACCGCATGCAGCTTTAATAACAAAACTCAATTGCCCGCCACACGATAGCTCAGCGTTGGTCAACCCGCGGTTGTCACCCTGGTATGAAATTCCTGCCATAATCCCTTGCGTATGTTCCACGTCTCCGCGGTCCAATTTCAGATTATCTCATCAAATACACAGATACTCGATTATTACAAGCATTCAATCCCAGCGTTGCCGTGGAAACGGTAAGTCACTTCATTTTCTTAACCATGGTTCATAGTTAGTTCAAACCGTGCATCTACCAAAACAACCCTAACATCCAGCGATTTATTTTTATTCTCCTTTTTCGCCTGACTTTTTTCTATGTTCTTATTCGTATCGCAGTGGTACCGCGGCCATATCAAACATGATTCGGGCGCACTCCCCCTTATATATTCTTTGTTAATCGCCTGAAAAGGTCAAGGGACTTTGTTTAAAGCGTATTCTCTCCGAATGTGTTAGACTATCATTGATGATCTCTTGCTCACGAAACACTTGCTGCGCGAACCGGCCTCCGCCAACAATCGAAGAACTAACTCGATCAGTGAAAAGACCTTACTATACGAGAACAAAAGCTATCACAAGGTGCATACGTGTCGAGAATCACACTTGCCCATTTCTTCCTTAATGTATTTATTTCTTGCAAGCGGTGTCTATATTAAACCGCTATCGCGATGAAAAGCCACATTGTTGCGTGAGGCAATAATTAAGTGTCTAACCATGACGTTGATAAACGAGACAAACAGGCGAAGACTAGATTGATAATCTAAATTTGGCGGGTTTCATTTTTGGGCAATGGCCTCTCCCAAATTATTTATTCATTAGACGGACCGTATTACTTCGCTTTGTTCCCTCATTCAGTGTACGGCATACTACTTCATTTTCTCAGTGTTCTTCTCTTCTCCTCTTCCCGTTCTCCTTTCGTCTTGACGAAACCGGCGCAATCGCTACCCCACCCCCAACCACCCCATCAAAACAACAACCAACACCCACCCAAACACAAAACAAAACAACCATGTGTGTGTTTTCGACTGTTCCCTGCCCCGGTACTCTACCGCGTCCATCATTGTTTTCGCAAAGGCCCTTCTTCGATTTTCCATACACTTTCTAGACAAGCCGGGCCTCGATTGATGCGCTCCTATGGGTATGAAAAAATTAGTATTTTTTTCACTTTTTTGGTTCTATTCTGACCGTTTTGGCTTTTCTCTTGTTCGGCTTTCTTACGTGCGGTGCTCTACGGTGCATCGGTCTCCTTATAGCTTTTTTGTGCGAGATAACCACACCTACTTACACCGTTTTATGCTCGAAAAAGATATATTTTACCACCAACTCAGGCCGACTCAGGGCGCTCTGACGGGCTCAAATATAACGGAACCTTCTTTCATATTGGACTAATAGAATTTGACCGGGGACTTTTTGACTTTTATAGGGATTATTTATAGGAACTTGTGCGGAAAGAGATTTGGGACAGCAGTATAGTTTATGTTGCATCTAGACGACGTGGACGTTATAGGCGGAAAGTAGATATTACTCTGAAAGTATGACAAATTGTTGTCGCCTAAACCAGGTTGCTAAAATTAAATTGTTACATTATAACTATTATCATGGCTTAAAATATTCTGGTCTGTCTCGCGGTCAATCGATAATAGGTTCTCCCCGCACGGCGTTGTGAAGTGGTAATTGCTATTTTGATATTCCAAGCGAGTCTATACAGTTTTTTTAGCTTTCTTTATTTCTATCAAGCCCTTGACCCTAACCACGATATTCTTAATTTCTTTCAGACGATTTTTGCTCACTCATAATTACGTGAGTATCCAATTTAGGAGTTATGGACTCTCCACTCATCCGCCATCGCTATTGAAAGATCACCCAACCACGCTTCGCGTGTTACTTTCTCATTGCGGTACTTCGTACCATGCGATTTATGTACCCGACGCACGGACGAGAGAAATTATTTTGACTCTTTTAGTCACTCCTTTGCACATGTCATAGTTTGTATGTCCGCCATGGAGTTGGACCAACGCGGCCTATTTGGCTCCGCTTTCAAGCGATTCTTTCTAACGCGAACCTAAAAAAACTCCACAAACGAGCATAATCGCACTGAATTCCTCGCGTAATAGACTTTTTCTGAAGTACTTTTTCGACTGCAAAGCAAAAAAGATTTATAATAATTTATAGAATAGAAACTTCGTTATCTGAATCGTTTTTCTTCCATTTAACGATGATCGTTACGGTTTTTGACATTTATGCAGGAGCTTCTAACATTTCCGTATAATTTTTCTTATCCATGAGTTAGACAATGCACCTTACCACCATTGAAATAATTATATAAAGTTTACTGATAACACGATTTCTAGCGCAGATTTACGCTATTCGGACACCGAATTAAGAAAGAAACTGATATTGCGCATTTGTGGGACGGTCATGCGCGATGAGAGTATATTTAACAAGTTACCTAATCCATTAATGAGATACTATAAGTCGACATATATATAGATGCGTATATATAATCTCTCATTCTTTATTAGGCTTTGTGATAATTATTATCTTCCCAGTTGAATGTCCGACCAAAGCTTTAACTATCAAAGTTTTCTTTCGTTAAATTCCCCGGCAATCGCGATATAATTCTGCGCGCCTAAGCCTTAATCGTTTATGCTATTTCATTTTTTCTATATCCTTCTTACATATTGCCATTCCAGACATTCGCTAACTATATTTCTTTAACCGAAAAACACGAAGTCTCTCGTGATCGTTTCCGGCGGTATGTGCCCATTTCCCAATTAATCAGTTGACGACGCCTTACTTAATGCAAGATCGTTGATACCATTATCCGATCACTTAGCAGCAAAATGCCGTTTGTGCAGTTTTCTTTTGAACAATTTTATCTGTTCTACAGTACTTATTTTTTGCAAATTTTATTTGATCCAAATTAACTTTCTTCGTAATCAGAAAAACTTCTAGACTTTTTTCCTAATACACCAAACCCAACTCGTTCACGTGCCCCGTTTTCAGAAATATGGTCGGTCAAATGTAGCTGTTTTTTTCAAACTGATTTTTGAATTAGTAGCTTTCTTCTCAGGAGTATTTTAAGACTTATTTTGCAAATTAATAAACGCTCCAAACGATCCGTGACCTTCAATAAGAATAGTTTGCTCACGTCAAATAGTACACTTACGCCGAAAAACTTTTGCATTATAAAACGTTATTCTAAGTTTTGAATATTACTTTCCAAGACCAGGTTCACCGTGTTTTTTTTCAAGATAAGGATTTACTTTATGACGATTTCTAAAACCTATTTTTGGATTACTTTCGTCCGTGATTTCCTTCAGCTTTCGCTCACTGAAAGTTTAAAACCTTTGAAGTGACCTGGATTTTTTTGACTGTTAATTTGTCTTTGTCACAATTCTATATATTGTACTAATATTTTTTCTTCAGCAAAGTTTACTCAATCAATGCTGACACCCTTCAACGAACATCTATCAAACTAGCGAGGGGGAGGACCGTAAACCGGGGCACTATATTTCTTAAGGGGGACCTTTTTTATTATTTGCCCCCAAAACCCCCCAAAAGTCCGGACTTTAGGCCTCCGAGCCTTTAGAACACTAAGCATTCGTACCTCACACTTTGGAAAAAACTGCTTAATTAGCGCAATACGCGTGACGCTGATGGATTCTCTTTTTATCACGCAAATAACTTGTCCCAACACTTAAGAGCATTTTACTACGGAATTTTGTATAAAAAACTTACTATGTTTCGCTGCGCGATAGCGTATCATTTCGCAAGTTTTCTGACGGTAGTTTAAATATACATTAAGGTGTTTTAAATATATTAGGTTAATTTCATCTTCTTGCATTTTGTTTGTCACTACGCGTATTCGACAACTTTTGTTTTTAATTCATATTACATGCCTTTCTATTCCTGTTTAATTTCCGTTTTTGTTTTTTTATTGCTCCTATAAGCACCATTGGACTTAACTATATGTTCAGCTATTGAACAATGTATGTTGTAATGAAAACTTTGGCTTATATGGCTCGATTTATGAGAATGGTCACTAGTTGCTGGAAATCGAGTCTGGGTACAGATTCATGTCTAAAGTCTACGAGTTAAACAAGCAATAAACTAAGCTGCATATATCTACCAACATTTTGCCGTTCCCCAAAAAAAATATAATACTAAGGGGGTGGTCGTCAATTATTTGGGGTCAAGAACGAATTTAATCAAAATGATTTTTTAATAACCATATAGAATAATACAGTTATATGGATTACCGACCCTCAGAGTACAGATCCTAAATATTTGAATGATACAAACAACGCAAGATATTAGCACCCAATCAAAACCCTGGATTGCGGAATAGGCCGATTTCATTGGTCAGATTAAACCAATCAAATTCTAAGAATCAAATAAGTAATCCATATACTCTGAGGGTCGGTAATCCATACATATATATTGGTTGTCATTTTTGCCTCACACGTGGTCAAGAAAGAACTTTTCATCGTTTTTGAAATATTTTGCATATTTTTTGCGAAATTTCCTAATTTTCGGAAAATTCAAGTTCAATTTCTGGCTCAACTAGCCAAAACTTCAAACAAGCTCTCGTTGGGCCCTCAACAAGGTCTGTGGCAGTGCCACAGTGGCACATTGATATGGTTTGAAAAGTCATAAGTAAAAAATCCTGGAAGGAGTAGGCCTTTGCGCAAGGCCTTTATAACAGGCTAAAATAAGGTTTTTCGGTGATTCTGGAGTCAAATCAACGAAATCCGAAATCGTTGAGAGATGCGCACATACTGTTCGGGTTGTTAAAAAACGCAATCACTTTTTTGTTTTCAAAAACCTCGGAGGAGTAGGATTTTTGCTGTAAAATATCACTTTAGTTTGAACCTCGATTCTGATTGGACGAGCCATTGGTCACTCTCGATTTTTTGCCAAGTGCAAGATTTTTGTTCCCATATCCCTTAATCACACTTTTGTAAATGTCCCGGCCCTACTACTTAAAAACACACTACGTTTGCTCATTAGGGCCGGAATATTTACAAAAGTGTGATAAAGGTATATCAATTACGGGGGCTCCTGGTCTTTTTTTACTAGTTTTTAAACAAATTTTTTTTATTTAATTTTGCTTGAAAAACAACTCATCCGATAACATTCTGAGATACAGCAGGATGCGGCGTATAGTTATACGCGTATAGTTAGATTCCACGCAAAAACCTACGTAAGCCTCCGCAAAAACCTACGCATTTGAAAAATAAATTTATTCGTTCCTGGCGTGCGGCGTATAGTTATAGGCGAAAGATAGGGGTTTTTTTCAAACGTTCCTAGGCAAAAGATAGGCGTTAAACCAGATTTTCAGACCAAGATTCTTCAGTCGGCGCGACAATGAAGAATACACTTTTTTAAAAACATGTTCAGATTGACCACTGAAGTGTCGGTATTTCAAGGAGTTTAAAAATATGTTTTCAAGTCTCGCAGACAATGTCGGCTAGCTTGAAAATGGGCCAATAGTTATTCAGATAAAAATATTTAGTTTTTCTGGTTTTATGAGATTGATTTACTGTGAGCATATTTTTTTTCGAATTCATGTTTATTTAAAATTAACTTTATTTCATTTTTTCAAAAAAATTTAATTTATACATCCTAGAAGATTTGTAACGAAAAATTAACTTTAAAATCACCAAAAATTCTTACTCTGACCATATTTTTACGCAATTTTAAACTCTAGATATTGTCCAAATTGACCAATCAGAGCACATTTTCCCAAAAGTACGCGTATAGTTAGAAAGTACGCGTATAGTTAGAATTACGCGCATAGTTAGGGTTTTTTGGCGACAAACTTTCTAACTATACGCCGCACCCTGCTGTAGCTCAAACTGAGCACATATATCCTGTGGAAAATAAAATAAAAAGAATTAGTTCATCGGATCAATTTATTTTATCTTTTTTCTCAGATTACTGAAATTGTTAAATTACTAGTTTTTCTTAAAAAAAATGGTAACAATCGTCGGATTCGGACCAATTTTTAAGATTCAATTATTGACCAAATATTTGTGCTCTGTTTAAGCTATCTACGGATTCAATCGGATGAGTCGTTAGCAAAAGCTGAAATAAATAACAATTTTTAGCTAAAAATCTAGTAAAAAAGGACCAGGAGCCCCCTTAATCGATATATATCATATGAAAATACTCTTTGGCCTGTATGAGTTATATCGTGCCAATCACCCGATGAAAAACTCCAATTTTTGCTAAATGATTTACGACCACCCCCTTAAGGTGAGTGTAAACATATATATTGATCATGGGAATTCAAATAAGATAAAAAAAACTCTAAAGAGAATCTTTTGTAAATAAAAGACCCGATTTTAAATTAAGGGGTTTGTCTATCTGAAAATGAAATTCTGCAAATTAAAGACGTTAACACATTATATTTTTTTTTATAGATTTTTATTTATAGTTTTTTTTTTATAGATTTTTTTATAAATCTCAAATTTTTTCGGGAAAAGCCCCTTTTTTTTATTTATTGCTTGCTAGATATGTCTGGTTGGCGCTATCTAAGAACTCAATCGGATGAGTCGTTTTCAAAAGCCAAAATGTAAAAATGTGAACGTTCTAGACAACCTTTTTGCTACAGAGAGGCAATTTGGTTGAAAAATATAAAAATTACATGAAAATGCCTGTTTGTCGGAGTTTGTCGGGAATAAAAAATTATAAATGAATTTTATTTTGGACCAAGATAATTTCCTTCAAAATTATGATTGAAAATTTTTCATTTTCGATGTTATAATTTTCGAGGGTTACTTCGAGGACAACTAAACCGAATTTTTTAAACTTAAAGAACCACTTTAATAAAACCATTATTTATAAATCTGCATATATATTTGTAGGATTAGATTTGAGGCGCCAGATTTCTGATTTTGGCACCAATAATCAGAGATCAATTTCAAGGATAGTAATTAATCCATTTTTGTCATAAAATATTAACATTTTAGTCATTGTGCCGGTATGGTACGTGTAAGCTGTCAGACGCACCATGTCCAAAATTGGCATAAGAGATCCCGATTTAACCCTGGGACAAGCCTGGGACAAGCCTGGCCACAGCTGATCAAGCCAAGCTTTCAAAATAAAATTTTTCAAGCATGCTTGGTTTTTAGTTTGGCTTGGCTTGATTTTCAAATTTGGCTTGGCTTGGTTTTCTGGCTTGGCGTGATTTTCTGGCTTGGCTTGATTATGTGGCTTGGCTTGATTTTTTGGCTTGGCTTGATTTTTTGGCTTGGCTTGACTGAAATTTTGTGGTCAAGCTTGATTTTTTTTGCCTTGGCTTGGCTTGACTTTTAATACATTCGAGAACAAAAAAATTTAAAAAAGTTTCTGTTTAAAAAAAGCTATCATCGACTAATCATTAAAAAGTTGCCCCCCCCCCATTTATCCCAAAGATAGCTTAAAACAATGTAGTTTCAACCGATTGGATCACATTTTGAAAAAATTGGATCGGATCGGTGGCCTTCTCGAAAAAATGGATTGGATCGGTAGCCCTCTCAAACAAATTAGATTGGATCGGAAAAATCGAGCAATTGTGCTGACCTCTGATGACGTGTAGTCTCGCCTACTTATTAATGTTCGTAATTTTGAGTGTTTTCTATGTCGAGACAAGGTACTACGCATCTTTTAAAAGTCCTTTTTGTGTCAAAAAAGTTAATCGAAAAAATTTATGTCAAGCTAAGCCAGAAAATCAAGCCAAGCCACTTAGTCAAGCCAAGCCAAAGAAAATATCAAGCCAAGCCAAAGAAAATATCAAGCCAAGCCAATATTAAGCCAAGCCAATTTCAAGCCAAGCTCAATCAGGCCAAGCTGCTAAATTTCCGACATGACCAAGCCAAGCTCAATCCAAGCCTTCAAAATTGGTTGACTTTGGCCAGGTCTACCCTGGGAGAGCGAGTTGTTTTCGATCCCAACTTAAAACTTTATTTACTGTATAATTGATTAGAAAAAAATTCAGTTAAATTTGAGATTGAAATCATGTTGTTACAAAATAAGAAATTTCAAAAGTCAAAAATTGTTATCGATTTTATTTGCCCATCTTTTAGAGAATTTTTTCTGGTCATTTTTAAAAATCAAAAAAATTTAAAAAAAAACGTTTTTTTCGTAAAATTTTCAAGGTTTTACAGGAAGTGCTGATTCCAGTTCTAGCGAATCCATATAAAGAGCTAGAGCCCTGATTTTTTGGCAAGTGAAAACTGAGCGTTTTCTAGGAAACTATTATTTTTCGATTAAGGTCGGCGACCATGTGGTCGACCTCAAATAACCGGTCAAAGTTCAAGGTCAATTTCAAAGTCATCTCATGAACTTGAGAGTACCACCATTGGTAGGTACCACCATTTTGGCAAAAAAATTTTCAGGGTTGACTTTTTGATGAACATATTAGCAACTATGGGTGATTTATACCGAAAATTATACCTTAGTAGGTGTAATGACTTCACCCCTATCTTTTACTTAAGACGGGGTGTATCTTTTAACTAGGGTTAATTCGTTACACATACCAAGGTATAGTTATCGATACACGGAAAAGTCGCTAGAGAGCAAGAACTGGTCAAACCTCAAGTTCATAATTATGACTCTAGCGACCTTTCAGTATATGATTCACCTATATTTTTGACTTTTTAAATTCCTTATTTTAAATCGTTTTAACGAATCCATCAAGAGGTTCAAGATTAAATCATTGTGAATTTGCAAGTCCTTCATCAGTTATCATTGAGATATCAGCTCTAGCTCGCAAACGACATCAACCAATTAATAGCGAGATAAAACAAAATCATCACAAGATTAATGCACGCGAATAAATTTTAGCCAGATTGATAGCAGAAATAAAAAGAACAAAAAAATGATTTAAAAATTAACTATGCAAAATATACTATGTAACAAATAAATGAATTCGAAAACCAAGGAGCGTAGGTTGTTATTAATCTAAGTTTCCATGAAAATAAAATCAAGCAAAAAAAATTAAGGGGGTTTCAAATTCTTCGTAACATTTTGTATTATTTTTTCTGAGTCCTGATATAAAAACCTTCAGTATGCTCTTAAAAATCGTATTATAGGAGTTTTCGTCGCAAAAACTAGCCTTAACCCGTGTGAGCACAAAGCCTTTATAAAGGCTTTTGCATATTTAAAATCATCTAAAAAATACAAAAAAAACTTCGTAGAATTGTCTCGTTCGAATACATTATAAAGAATTTTGCAAGGATGTCAAAAAAATAACTTATTTTTTGTTTGGAAATTTTGTTCAAATATTACGGAGGGTTGATTTTTTGAGGGTTTGGGTTGATGTTTTTTTCCAATCTTTTACTTCTAAAGAAATTAAATGCGACCTATTGCGTCAATTAAAATTTGAAAATAGCCAGTTTTTAGGAAAGTGTTGTGTCCATGATTGACACTCAAATTAAAGATAAATTGGTATACAGGAACATATATTTTTTTTCAAAAGTGATATTTCAAAATTTTCACTTTTAAGTATTTCACGAAAATTAGTATATCGCCCCAGAAATAATATCAGGAGTGTACGAATCTGCTTTTACAGGGAAAAATAACCATTTTTAATAAAAAATTGTGATTTTTTCATCAAAATTTTAGACCTATTTATAAATAATTTTTGATTGATTATATATAAACTAAATCAGAAAAAACAATGACATGGGTCAGATCCTTGTGCATCGATTTCAATAGCAAAAT
>SCLH01000609.1:67919-91306 GCA_004367855.1 Oikopleura vanhoeffeni
AAAAAACCTGATTGGACGAAATGGATGTCAAAAATAAATTTTCAAATCGTACTCCTGGGAGTTAAAAAATGAAATCGTTACATCAGGCACAACAGTTTTGTTAAAAATTATTACGAAAAACTATAGTGCACGGAAAAATAGTTTGCCATGAAGCATGAAAAAATAAAACTTTCCGTGGCCAAAATAGCAAAAACCAGTCCTTTTCGCCAGCTTTGATACCTTTTTAGTAAAAAAATCATAAAAAAGAAATAACAGTTGTTTGCGCCTTTGAATTTCGCAGATAATGTCAAATTTTGAAACATTTCCTAAATAGGAGGGAAAAAAATACAGCTTTTTCAAGAATTTTTTTTGCTCCTGGTTAACCTCATTTACCGGTTGGTTCAACATGCTAGCTTAAAAATATGATTCAAAACGTCTTCCAGAGATTACGAACTAACTTATCAGAATGTTTGATTCACTTCCTATGTCTATGCCGAGAGAAATAAGCAATTCAAAAAGTCCATTTAGCCTATAGAACCGCCTTAAGGGGATGGTGGTTCCTACATTTATGCAGTTATTATGTCATAAAAATGCACCAAATCGATTGTAATTCTTTTAAAAAACAAAATTAACCCGAAAAAAACAAAAAAAAAATTTCGAAATTTTGGGATTTTTCTTTAGTTCTAAACTTAAAAGTACTTTTATCTACAAAGTCGATTAACTTTTAAATTTTGGTAAAACTTTGCAACATTATTGGCCGTTTTAAAGTCAGTGAAAGCAGGACTTTAATTTGAGCTCATTTTCGATTTCATCCGACAAAAAAAATCACTTCCGGTCTTCTCAAGTGACAAATTCTAGAGTTTTACGCACTGTAATCTAAAATTCAAAAACTAGAATTTGTTTGGCTTTTTATTATCTTACTTTAAAAATAATAAAAAATGCAAAAAAAATTAAAACCAGGGAGGAGATAGGTTTACAAGGACGAAAATGGTTAAAATCGGCGGTTTTCAGGGATTCTAGAAAATGTGTGACGAAATTGAGAAAAATAAAAAACTAGAATCTTTAAGTTTACTAAGTTCCTATATCTNATATCTGTGGTGAATATCAAAGCTTTTGATTAAAAAACCAGGGACGAGATAGGTTTTGAAATATGAAAAGTGTGCCGTGTTACAGACATGGTACAAGGAGTGTAAGGCCGAAAAAAAAATTTCGTCAGTCTGATTTTTGAGATTAAGGTGGGATCTACACTCTTGTATGTTCAGAACTACTGAGATATTTTCCTATTTCGCGCATGATCACCTTGAATATGTCAAATTAGGAACCAACATCACCTTAAATTCATTTTTTTGCGTTTATAGCAAACTTTTTCGTATTTTAGCTAGCATTTGGATTTAAATTACAATTTTTGCGGTTTATTTTACAACTTATTTCAGGCTTTTATTCTTGCCTCTGTTATGGAAACCAGTGGTGCTATTTTATTAGGATCAAAAGTAGGCGAAACGATTCGAAAAGGTATCGTTGACCCTGCTAATTACATAGGAAATGAAACTGAGACATTGGACCAAAATTATACAGATGACGATTTGATCTATTTTTCTGAATCAAGATTAGATGATACTACCCTGCTTTTATATGGACAACTTTCCGCCATGTTGGGGGCCGCCGCGTGGCAAATTATTGCCACCTTGTTTAAAATGCCTGTGTCTGGAACACATTCCATTGTTGGCGCTATTGTAGGATTTCACGTAGCAGTTAAAGGATGGGATGGCATTGGATGGTCAAAATTATTAAAAATCGGTGAGACACAATAAAATTACGTATTTCGGTGTTTTTTGATAAAATATTACATTTTTTAATTAGAAATTAATTGACGAATAAAAAAGTAATACATCTGCATGAAAATCAATTTTCATGCGAATGCAAAACTTTTTTATTCTCACTTTTGAAAATGGAAAACCCGAAACGTCAATATAAATATTTTTGAAAAGAAAAATTATAATAAAATTATTAGGTTGTGCTTCGATTAGGACACCCTATATAAGGACAATAGGGCCCAAACTTACGCTTTTTATTTTGGCAAGTCCCTTTATAAGGACAATATGGACGACAAGGGACAGTAAGTTATTCTCAATAAGCCCTTATTTTTTAATTTTTGAGATGGAGAGCAAAAAAATTATGAAACAGCTGGTTTCGGAAAATTTTAACTGAGGAGAAAAAAAAAGGTTTTCATTATTTTTCGGCAAAAATAAATTTTTATTTCTGATAAATGGCCTCCTAAATTTTTATTATTGATAAAGGGCTTCCTAAATTCTAATTTTTTCAAGCATTTTTTTAAATAAGGACAATATCATCTTGTCAATGTGGCACCAAAAACTTAGAATATACGATCATTTTGAAATTTTCAAATATTGAAAACATTTTCGAAGACCATAAAAATTAAATGAATGTTAAGATTTTGTTATTTTCTCTAGCGCTATTTTATTTCTACATCATTTTCCGTCAGATGCCCAAAACGGCGGAATTAAATTTGTTTTTATGGACAAAAGTGACAGTAGTCATCTTTACGGAAATTAAAAAAACATTTAGTTGCATCTTGGTTTTTATCCCCAGTTTTGGCCGGAATTGCCTCTGTATCTATGTATTGGTTTCTGCATGTGCGTATTGTTATTCCAGCGCAGTCGTTTGAGAAGGATCAAAATGCAAAAGGCGAAATGCTGGGTTTGATGTTACTCCCAATTTTTTATGGATCAACAGTCTTTATCAACATTTATGCACTTTTGCACCACCAAGAAGATGGCGGATTTTTACAATATTTAAATTATAAAGGTAATTATTTTGGCAAAATTTGTGGTAAACAAGGCTTTCTTAAGATTTGACTCAAATATATTTTAGAAATTTGACTTCAATATTTGTTGTCCACCAACTTTTCTTTAAATTCGAGTCCAAGATTTTTTGAAATTTATCTTCCATATTTGTGGCCGACAAGATTTTATTGGAATAAACTACAATTGTTTTGGAAATTTGACTTCAAAATTTGTGGTCGACAAAATTTTCTGGAAACTTGACTCCAATATTTTATTGAAATATGATTTAAATGTTTGTGATCACCAAGATTTTCGTTCCATGTAAATGTGGTCGACAAAACTTTCTTAAAATTTGATTCCAAAACTTTTTTGAAATTTGACTGCATTTTTTCGCCAATAAATTTTTCTCGAATTTCGACTCCAATATTTTTGGATCGCAAGATTTTCATGAAATTTTTTCCTAGAAGTTTGGAAATTTTTTTTTGTCTGTAAATAATTTATTAATGAATATTTTTTTTAGCATTTATTTCAATTGGTGTATCACTCGCATTAGCGTTAATAGCTGGTATTTCTTCATATTTTATTTTTGTCCAAACCTTCAAAACCAAATGGTACGGTGAAGCTTACTGCAACGGTAAAGCGATCGTGTCCACCACAACCTACGATAATGTCCCTTCTGAACGAAGCGATTCTGGGTATAATACGCCTGGCAAAAATAAGAAAGATAAATCAATTTTGAAAGAACCAAAACTCAATTCAGAACTGATAAAAGTTGCAGCACAACATACAAATCAAAAGAAAATTGAGCAAAAGGTAAATTCAAACAATTCAATTTTGGTGGCGGTATCTTCAGCATGGAATGTAGCAAAAACATAGGAAAACCTCAATTATTTTAATTGTTTTAATATGATTAATTATCAAGAAATTGCTTATCGATTTTTTTACCTTGAAATTTTGAAAGCACAAAAAAAACTAACTACAACGGGTTTTACTGAAGAAGGGGGCAGGCCTAAAAAAAGTTACCTTAGCTCTGGATGTTTTCAAAGATAGGATAAAGTCGGAGTATATTTTTCCAATTTTTTGGCTAGGAGCCAAAATGAAGCCACCTCTCTTTCTTCTAATTTTTCAGTTTCGGAAAAATCCCGCTTTCTAAAGCAAAAATGACAAATTTTATTTTCTATAAAAAGTATGAATCATACTGTATGATCATTGTTTTTAAAGGCAGTTTTTAATCAAAAACTATTAATTTACGTTTGCTTTGAAATAATTAAATACGAATAATCTCTAAATTTCGATCACGTGACGACCATAAATAAATCTTCACGGCTTTTTTGTCAGTTATTTGCCCTGAAAAAGTTTCGTTAAAATACACCTAGGATTTATAAAGGAAGAGTTCGATTTTTATGGTGGACACGCTTATTTTTTTTATTTTACTGTAGTTTTTCGACCAAGACCCCATTTTTTCTGTCTCAAAGAAAAATATAGACTATATAATATAGTCTATATTACAGTGAAAAAACGCTCGAACATTTAACCCCTTAAAATTCATTTACAATGACGTCGTTTTTCAGCCAAAATTTCCACCTCCACGAAATATGTCAGGATGTTTTTCCGATGTAAATGCCTTGCCCCAAGCTTCTCTTATGACTGCTAGATTACTGAATCACGTTGAGCGAAATGATTCTTTTGCCTCTGGCCGATGCAGCATATCCCGACAAAGAATGCTTTCTGGTGGTACTTTATCCCTGCAAGATGGACAATTAGGACAAGATGTTCAAAATCGGACTAAATTTTACTCAGAATCGTCCGATCCGGGATTGATGATGGGACGGATGAGAAGCCCTAGTATGCGAAAACCGACAAATGCAGGAATTGTAGAGGAACGAGACGATTTTGATGAAAATGTAAGAAATTAAATTAATTCAGTGGTTTTGAGATGTAAAATTATTAAGATATTTTTTATTCGACGTTTCAGTGTAAAAGAATTGGATGTACAGAATTCGAATGTTGAATTGAGCGCGTAATCAGATTTCTATATTTAGGGAGCTTTTTTTTAGGGGAACCCACCCTTGTCAGCATAATAACTCGAAGGCCTTTAGAGATATGGAGAAACGGGTTTTTGTACATGTACACAAATAAATTTTTGAAATAAATTTTTGATATGGAAAACTTTTTGTTTTTTCAAAGTCAATCGATTTTTAAACCGAAAGTTCAGGAGTTTGAATCTCATTAGGCACAATTTTTTCGCCTATTTTAATACAGTAGAAAGGTATTTCTTGATGATAATGTGGCAACGGATTAACAGAAGTGTGGAAATAATTAAATTTTCGTACGGCATATTTCCGAAAAAAAATATTTTTCGAAAATTCCCATGTTTTGACTCAGAAAAATCGGTAATTTCAAAGCTCTGTTACCGATGAACTGGTTGACATGGAAAAAACAAAAAAGTTTTCCATATCACTCATTCACTTGTGTAATTTTCTTACACTGAAAATAGATGTTTAGCCAAAACGCCGAATAAAAACTGGCTTTGATACAAAAAATATTGTGTTTGAAATGTATGGTCGAATTGAAATTTTATTCTGTTTAATTGGTTTGGGATTAACAATAATTTTTAGCTTTCCCTCGGGACTTGTGTAAGTATTAATATAAAATGCATTTCATAGGTATTATTTTATTTTCACAGAACGACTCAACATCGTGAAGGTACATTTCGCATAGAAATTTTAAAAATACATAAAAAACGCTACAAAAATTTAATAAAAAACGAATTTTTTTGCGTTTTTCATGGAATTTTAAAATGTTAAAAATATGATGCGAAAAAACGGTTAAATTTTACACCACATCATTTTTCAATTTTTTTTCTCCAATTCTTGCTGTGAAAATAAACCTTTTTATACATTATACTTCCATAGATAGAATTTATTTAGATTTTTATTATTGAAAACGTAAAATTAAAATGTGCATATTTTATCCTACGTTTTTTGATATGTAAAAAACGTTACATTCAGGCTGAAACAATCAAAACTTTTATGTTAGTAGCGAAACTAGCTTATATCTACGCTTCAATTAAATCAGGATTTCATCTTAGATACTAAAAATTCGGCGGGCGTATTTTCCCATCAAGTAATAGTTAAATAGTTTTTTTTAGAAATTTTTTCTAAAGTACAGTACAAAAGTGGGCTATGTTTAATTCACAACATTTTGGGCGTGGGCGCAGCTATTGTGTTTGTTATAATCGGCCAATCAGTGACGCGCATTGTAAACACACAACTCCGCAAACCCCTATTGCCTATTGTAGTAAAATTTGATGGAATTTGAGTTTTTTTAATTAAAAAAATATAGGCGCCTTTTTTTCAGCGGGATGATCAGTTGCACGAGTTTTTCTCGGAGATGGGTGAACCGATTTCAAAAATTCCAAAAATAGATGGGAGTCAATGGTTTGATACCTTGCNTAACACTCTTCGATTTTTAACCCGGATACCGGAATTCCGGTAATTACTGGTAAAATCTTAAATTGTTGGTTTCTCGGTCACTATGGGTGATATGAGACTTGGTTTTTGAAATCGGTTCACCCATCTCCGAAAAAAACTCGTGCAACTGATCATCCCGCTGAAAAAAAACCGCCATAGCTTTGCTTTAATTTCAAGAATTCTCAGGTCAGATAATTGTAAAAATTGAAAATCAGAGATTTTTTATTTTCTCATTTCAAAAGTTAAAATCCCATTTTCGAATCCATACTTTCTGAAAAAAGTTTAACTTTAAAAAAAACTCAATCTCACAAAAATTTTTAGGATTTGGATAACGAAGTTTTCATGGAGGATGGTCCAATCGAAATGATTGAAAAAACCGAGAGTGAAAAGCGTATCGATAAATTATTCGAAAAGCTTCAAATTATGACTGCGTGTTTCGGCTCATTTGCCCATGGTGGAAATGACGTGTCAAACGCTATAGGGCCCTTGATTGCCGTATATCTCATCAGAATGGCTGGTGGGATAAATATACCGGAAGAAGTGTTTGGGATTGACCCAGAAATCAGGATAGGGATGGCAAATATTAAATCATACCGCAATTTTTTGTTTACATTTCGCATGTTAATTTACTGAGATACGATACAAAATTTCCGATCTTATTTGAAAGTTATCTGCAGAACAAAATATTTTTATATTTATAATTTTTGGATGTTCCGTATTTTTTAAATAGATATTCTCAGTAAAAAAGTCTGAGACTTTGTAAATAATCTTTGCAAGTCATTTAAAATACACAGTTTTTGATAGTAACTTCATTTCATCACCGAGGACTTTTAATGCTTTCTGCTCAATAATTTGGATTTTGTATGTACATTTAATGTGCATTTTTGATCCTTTATATCGATAATTATGCCTTGCTAGTTCTAAACACTTTTCCCTAGTTAAAAGATAGGAAAAAAGTGTCTAGACCTACCAAGGTATAATTATCGATATAAACCCATAAACAAACTTTAATCTCAATTTTATTGAATAAAAGCATTTTAATTACATGTACAGTATGTGTTTTTTTTACTTGCGAAATGGAAATTGTGATTTAGGTGATTACGGTCAATTAAAAATGGTAACTAGGTGAATTTTATTTGAAAGCCATCCTATAGCCGATGTCAAGGGTTTGAAAATATAATCCACTTATTTACCATTTTTAATTGGCCGTTATCACCTAAATGACAATTTCCATTTCGCAAGTAAAAAAACACATACTGTATATTAAAATAAAATTGAAAAGTTTATTTTATAGAATTGAGATTGAAGTTTGATTTGGCAATTCGCAGATTTTAAATAATATACAGAAAAAATTGCACATCAAAAAACATTAGTTTTGAGCAAAAAGCATTATGTACTGTAAAAGGGGTTATCGCCGATAACTTATCGGTGCAGATTAAAAAAAGGTGAAATATACGTGAGCTCAAACACGAAAAAATCTTTACAAAAATGATCTTTTGAAGATCGGTTACAAATTCGCAGACAGTGTTTTTCTGAATAAATTCGCTTTTCAAAACTGCGAAAATTTTTAAAAGTCATTGTGACCAATCAGCACTATCAAAAAATAGTTTTTATACAATTTCAAAAAAGATCGAAAATTTTAAATGTTTTATTGGTCGAATAAAAACTATCTTTGATAGAAAAAATGTAAATATTCTTTTTGAACACTTTAAATTTTTTTTTGAAATATATTTTCATTCCAATATAAGGACTCCGTGGTATATATTAGGATTTGGTGGTATCGGAATTACAGTTGGTTTGTGGACTTGTGGAGCTACCTTAATAAAGGCAATGGGCGAGGATATTACAGCCATTACGCCAGCTAGGGGGTTTTGTATAGAACTGATGAGCGCCTTTACAGTGTTAGCAGCCTCCGCGGCAGGAATGCCCGTATCTACTACTCACTGTAAAGTAAGTATTTAGTGGAAAATCTCAAGGGGTGGCATATAATATGCCGCATATTACAAACAAAACTCATTGCAAAAAAATTTCGGCCAGAATGCAGCACCAGTAGCAAAAATATTGAACACGATTAATGTGCCGTTTTCTCAGAACCGTTTTTGGTTTCCAATTACCGGTATACAATAATTCATTTTCTCAAATTTCTGATTTTAAAGCGACTTGAAAAATATCCTAGATTCTATAAAAAATTTCAGATCAAAATCAACAAAATTTTTGATAAGGTAAATTACAGATTTTTGAATATTTCCAATCTGGATTTTGAGTTGTCATATTACGAACTAAATTAAGATATCTTATTATATAAGAACTTTTAAGACATTTAAATTTTTTCGTAATTAAGATCCTCAAAATCCAGTCTTTAGAAATCGGTTTAATGTGCCCACAAAGTTTAAAGGTAAGTTGACTGAAATTGACTACTTAGGGGTTTCTTATAACAAAACATTTAAAAACTACTCCACAGTACCATACTGTATAGTCTATACATATATTATCATATCATATTGTGTTCATGTTCTTCATGATAAAAATTAAATTGTACTTTTAAAGGTTGGATCTATTGTTGCGATTGGTATATATGGTCGTACAGGTATTCCAACCCGTCAAATCTTGAATATTGCCTTAGCATGGGTTGTCACAGTCCCTACATCTGCCGTTCTCTCCGCTCTGATCATGAAGCTTTTGCTGGTGATAAAGCCAATTTAGTAAAAACTTTTGAAATAAATGCATCTTTGCAAATCTGTCGGATCAACTAAATCATTCGCCATAAAACAGTAGATTTGGTTTGAAAAAATGCTGCGGGTCAAATTATCAAAAATTATAATATGTTTATGGATGGAATTTATTAATAAAATAAATAATTTAACAAAATGACCTTAAGGTACAAAATACGTACAAAAAGGTATTAAAATACAAAAAATAATTATTTAAAGATAAGGACGTTTTTCAAAAATTACAAAAATACTTCATTTATTAATCTTTGCTACAAATAATATAAAAGCGACCTTTAAATATTTTATTCAGAATTTTTAATTTGACACTATTCGAGTCCGATGGCCCATTGGCAATGGGTCAAATAACATATCTCGATTCACAAACTTGATCCATGAAATTATTTTATTCATATATTTATCTTGGTAAAATCAGCTCTTTTCAAACTTACGCTACTGTAGCAGGGATCGAGTCGAAAAATGTTCAAAAATTTAATTAAAAATTAATTTCGATAAAATTATGTAATTAAAAATAAGATTATATTATAAAAAAAACTGTAGAAATATAAAAAATTCCGATCCCTGTATTGTAGTTGAATATCAAACAATAAATCTCGGGATGGAACCTGCCTGTATTTACCCAGAAGTATTACTTCTAGTAGCCCTTACCTCTTTAGCTTGTTTGCTTTTAAATTAATTTAAAATTATTTTTAAGAAATAGAACATGATCAGCCCAAAAGTTGAGTTCCTTGTTATTTATATGAGAACAAATATGTTTAATTTGAACTGTTACATTTTTTCTGATGAACTGATAACTTTTTCACGATATTAATCGTATTTTTTTCTGATGAAAAATATATTAATAATCAGCTTTTCAATAGGCTTTCCAAAGTAGTTTACTTTCTTTGAAGAAACTGACTATATTTCTTAAGAAAATGGATCTTCAAACTTGAAAACGCCTTTTTCGAGTGAAGGTATCTTTCGTATTAAAATTTTATGAAAAATGGAACAAAAAATTCGAATTTTATTTTTTTTTCGTTTTTATGCGATTTAAAAATTTCGATGCGAAAGATACCGCTGCCCTTTTTCGACGCCTAGGATCAAATTGATATAAATTTCTTGAAACTGCTTATTTGGTTAATATAATGTCACTCGTTATTTAAATTATCCCGAAATATTTTTATAAATTTCGTCTTCCTACTTTTGACTGTCGACTGAAAATACAAGAAACGCCAAAAATTTATCTTTGAACAATCTTTGCCTTATTTTTTTTTATTTATTTGTGCACAATAATCTGTACTTCGATTTTTATCATACTGACTGGAAAAATGTTTTTTGCTTAAAAAATCATTAATAGTTTTGAATCCCACAAATTTAACATAATCTTTTTCTAACTAAATTATAGCTTAAAAGAATGGCCTATTAGAGTTTCTGGGAGTTAAACTATTATCACAAAATATTAAACAGTGGTTCTTCAATATTTACAAAAAATCGCTACCAATTTTTGGTAGTATAAAAAGCGAAAATGAAAAACCTTCGATTAAAAATTTGAGAGGAATGCTAAAATTATTCTTACTAATCAACCAAATTTTCTTATTTTTTTTAGGGGATGGTGCAAAACGCGAATCGAAGCTACCAAAAATAAGATTAAATTTCGATGCCGTAAGAAAACGCGAGCCACTTTTTTAGGTTCGGACGTGGTTTGCGTTTTGCATCCAGTCCTTTTAATATTAAAGTGTAATTACACTGTAATTTAAAAAAATATTATTTTTTTCAATAAAAAGGCTTGAAAAGTGTACAGCAATATGACTTTAAACAGACTTTATGTCAGTGACTTTAAACATACAAATAGAAACGGCTTAAGGGGGTAGCAGCGATGTGGCAAAAGACTTGGCGTCCATTAACTTACGAAAATAATTAGTTGGTTTATTTTTTTGTGCTTATTATCGTAGCTGAACCCACAATAAATTTGTATCAGCTCATTCAAAATCATTTTTATCTAATTTAACTGAACGATTTGAGTTCAACTTTATTTTATAATTCGTAAAATTTTTCGAAAAAAATCAAAGCATTACTACCCTAGTTCTGTGTGGGTTGGTCACTTGATCCTTGGGGCGTGTTGATCTGTGGTCCTTTACCTGTGTATTGGGTTCGGTTTGTATGATATTTTATTTTTTGGAATCCTGGTTACCAAAATCGAACCTTCTAGAAGGTTTTTTGAAGGGAAATCTCGACTGTCCCTCCTCATCTCTACGTACACATCACATTATTATAATCTGTATGAAAATTTTAAAGCATTTTTCGTCCAAAATTTTTTCTGATTAATTTTATAGAAATCTGTGAATAAAAACGAAAAATAGCCATTTAACTTTTTTCAGTGCATGTCTACATATTTTCTGACTGCTGTTTGAAAAATCATGAATGTTTTTTTTGTCATTTTGTGTCGACCTCTTTAGAAATATTATGAAATTTCCGCAAATCAAGTCCAAAAATTTAATTAGTAAGTTTTTTGAAAATCTCTGTAAAAAATCAGGCCGAATCACTTGTGAAATTTTCTGGTACTATTTGGTTCCGTATTTCAACCGATGCAAGGGTCAAGTGAATATCGTTTCTGAACTCTGATGAAATTTACAACACTTGCTTAAGGAACCGTTGGTGCCATTGGCACGCATTATAAAAAAATTTATTATTTTTAAAAAATCTGTATAAAATTGCGGGTGTAATAGGCTACTTAACTTTTAAAAGTCAGGACATTTTTTTATATTTAAACTCAATTGAAGGTCATTTTTTTCCTAAAAAGCTGTTTTTCCTCTTATTTCATGGAAAAAAACTTTCATATTTAAGAAATTTTTGCATGTGATAATGATTCTCCCACTAATTAGTGCATTACACCCGACAATGTCTGAAGTTTATAAATATCGCCTTTAAAAAAAATCCCACATCGGGTCAAGTTGGAAATGATTGTAATGAAAAGTGGTTTTTGATATTTTTACAGATACTTAAGTATGTAAAAAATTTAAAAATGTAAACGTTTGCAAGTATGAACACTTTCATTTTAGATAAAAATAAAATAAAAATTTTTCACATTTTTTTTCTTTCAAAAATCACTCCGAAAAAATGTATCTATCTCCACATCGCTGCTACCCCCTTAAAGTCATATCGATTACGGGGCCCACACGAACAAATTAGCCACTTTTTGAGCTATAATTTGGCTTTTGAAAACGACTCATTCGATTGAGTTGTTAGATAGCTCAAACTGAGCACAAATATTAAGAGAAAAATAAATTAAAAAAATGGTCCGAATCGGACCAATTTTTTCTTGTTATTTTATTATTCATTAAATATTTTTGCGCAGTTTGAGCTATCTTAGATAGCCTATCTAAGAACTTAATTGCATGAGTCGTTTTCAAAAGCCGAATTATGTACAAATTTTGGCTAATAAAGTGGCTAATTTGGTCTTGTAGGCCCCGTAATTAATATAACTTGTTTTTGTTTGAATAAGATACAAGTGTTGTAAATAGGGATGTTCTATCCAATCCCGATCCCTTTTTTTCAAATTGAAATCCCGGTTTTCAAGCACACTGGTGGCAGAATTATCCTTAATACGCTGATAAAATAGGTTTTTTTTTGTGAAAATTATCTGAAATATGTGACTAGGACATTATTCAACATGAGAAACGGGATTGTTTGTAGATTTTAGTTTTAAGACAAATTCTCATCTCATCTCGATGACGTTATTTTCAATTATGAAATCCCGAAACGAGATCAGTCCCGATTTACAACGCTACTCGTAATTACAGTTGAATAAATTTTGCCTAGACTCCAAATTTTTCGTTTTCGCCATACTACAATTAACCCATATTTTCGTATTCGGTTTATCTCTCGGCCGTATTTGTTGCAGATTTAAAAATACTTTTATTTCATATACTCGTAACCCGGGTTTTTTGTTAATGGTTTACTGTGAAGTACTTCCTTACAACTAAAACACCCAATGAGCCACACCTTGGCTATATCTTTTAAAGTTAAATTTTAAAATAATAGGGGCGGTTTTTTATTTTATCATCGTAATTTAAATCTGGCGTGTTTGTTTTCAGCAGGATTTTGTTCCACTGTTTAGTTGCGAACCAAAGATTGCTTGACCGATTTCAAAAAATTTAAAAGATCTTGACAAAACAATTTCGAGAAATTTCGGAATGGTTCATTTGACCAGTCGGATCTCCGGTTAACCGGAACTAAGCAATAAACAGATTATGCTGAAAACACGCCTTTTATTTCATTTCAAGTTCAACAATATTCTGCCTCGGAACAGCTCAATAAATTATTTCATAACTTGCTCTAAGTTGATTAATTCTTTGGTTTGTATATAAGCATTATTAATCCCGGTAAAAACATTTTACCTCTAATTTTGCTACTGAAAATGTATTGAAGCGAACCGGAAATTTTTTTTATAATGGACAATTGAACGAAAAACGGGGGAAATTGGGAGCGTAAGTTCAGTAGAAAAAATAAGATCAATTTACCGATGAAAATACCGGTTTAACTTTAAAAAGCTAGTTTGAGCAGCTCAATTTCTCAAACTAGAAAGTATGTGACATACTGTATGCCTTCGAAAAATGAGGGCTTTATCTGGTTATTTTTGGGTTTCAGCATATTTATATTGGCAGTGAATTAGACGAAGTCTAACGATCATACCAAATGAAATACGGGTGGGATTTACTTTTGGAAAGCTTTAAAACAGACGGTGTCATGCAAATAGTCATTTTAAGAGGGGGTTAGTCGCTAAAATAACGATCACGGTGTTTTCGGTATAATTCAAACATTATTCGGACAAATAGTTTAATATATTATAATACTTGAACAAAAAAATCATCCTGAAAATTATCGAACGTCACTAATTGCTCAGCCAATAAAAAACAACCTTGGAAATTTTATCTGAATTTAAGGGTCCTATTTAGAAGCCTACTCCCAGCTAAAATCATGATAAAAATAATTTTCATTAAACATAATAATAATTTCCTAGTAAGTTATGAGAATAAAAAAATTTCTTATCAACTTATTCTATATTTTGAAAAGTGAACAGTGAAATAAGTTTGTGAAAATTGTCTGTCTGAGTCTCGATAGATTTAATAGTTGAAATATGTGGTTTTAACTTTATTGTATCATAAAAAACATTTATTTAACTACCGAATTACACTCAAATAATTCGATAGTTATGAAATTCTGGCGACTATGATCTTGATATAATCCAAAGCTACAGCCTGAAATAACCAAGTAGTACAATTGATATTAACGAGGTGGTGGTTGCTGCCTTTATTGTGTCTTTAAAATGCATCAAATTGATCGTTTATGTTTGAAAGGCACACAACAACTCAAAAAATATTTTTTCTGAGTATTTTTATCTAAATTATATATTAACTTTGACATTTTGAAGAATTTTGCAATTTAGTTAGCACTACCTTATATTTTTTGAAAATTTGAAATAAATATTTCTCCTATCTGAAAGTTTGAATTTTATACAGTTCCATGGGAGCTGAGGACATTTGTTTGAACATCAGTAAAACTCTTTATGACAGACTGTCCTTAACACTGATAATTTCTGGTAAATTTTCATTTATTAATCATCGACTCTCATATTTAAAGTGGTCCTCAAGGGCACAATAAAAAGTGATTTAGTATTTCGTAAACATTTTATTTCGATTCATGTGGCCCAAATTTTATGCTGATTCGTTGTTTTCAAGAATCTTTACGAAAGATAGATCAACGTCGGTCTTGCTCATTTTCATAAAAATTAATAATCTCATAAAACTAAATTCCACCCGTGGCTTCATCATAAACATGACATAAACATCATAAAATCTGTTTTATCATTTAACTCATTATTTTTTAACTTTGAAAACTTACATTTTCATTGTCAAGGTTGAGAAAGCTAATTGTCTTATCACCAAAATACTCTTGACCGTTTGGAAATGTCTGCGGGTTATTTGGTAGCTAATTTATTGTTAAACAAACTTATTTCTAGACTTTAATTCTTGGGTTGGACAGAAAAGTGAGACTAACCCAGATGAAATCGCCCTAGTCGTATTTCCTAGGAGGGTTGTGTGAATACAAATTTGTGTGTTAAGGGGGTACCCGACGGAATATTTTGCGCTCATTTAGGACCAATTTTAGAAGTGACTCAAAAAAAAATTTCAAAACTGTATATAAAATTTCAGACAATTTGAAATTCATTGGTATTTTCAAAGCTCTACCTAATCTAGAAAGTACTTTTTTTCTAAGTTTGAAATCATTCTAGGCGATTAAAAAAAATATTTGTATTTTTGAAAAAAAATGACGAAGATCATTTTGTTATTTTTCGACGGTACTAAAGTTAATCTAGGTGTCAAAAGGCAATTTGAAAGGTTTTGAAAACATGTACACATATGTATAAAATTAATCTAAGTTAAGGTTAAGGGAGTAACCGACAGAGGCTGTATCTCGAGATCCATACATAGTAGGAACTAAATTTTTCTTGCATTCGAAATTTTGTCACCGGTTTGCTTCTGAATTAATTGAAAAAATTTTGATTTGACCAAAAAAAATTTCGGAAATTCGATTTTTCCTAAGTATTTTTTTCAGTATTTATGCTATATTTTTTAAACGCTTACAGTATGTGTTTTTTTTACTTGCGAAATGAAAATTGATATAAAAATAAGAAACAAAAAGTATTTTACATCTTATTTGGATGAGAGCAAAATTATAACTGATTTTATTTTTGAAGTTTTTTGGAAAGACTAAAACGTAGGTTGATTGTTCGTCTTTTCAATAACCTAACAGGGCAAAAAATTCGGTATGAAAGAACCTAAAAATCAAGATTTTTAGATAAAAATTATTTCTTTTGATTACAATCTTAATGCAAAATCGCCATTCGGTGAACTCATAGTAGAAACGCATGGCAGAAAATTTTTATTTCTATTTTTGAAAAACGAGTCAATTTTTGAAAAAAAATATAATTTTTTTTGTTTTTAATTTTATGCCTGAACTCAAACTTTGAGCGCTTCTAGGAAAAAAGTGAGAGATGGTATCAAAAATCCTTTCCCTAAATTAAAGTGTTCTCTGAATGACAATTAAATCTAATACATGTAGGAAAATAAAAATGATATACAAACATGGTTTTTTGGCAAGATAGTGCCAAATTTTCGATTTTTTCGAATTTCTAGAGTTTGAAATTTTTTTTTTCAAATTTTCAAATTAAAATACGACATAATAGAGATAATACTTTTTTGAGAAATTTCATTTTCTTACCAATATTAGTTAGTCCAGGGATGTATTTTGAATTGTTGAAATCGTTATATAAGTGAGTTCATAAAATTTGGGAGATTAAAAGTAAGTAGATTACGAAAGTCGAAAAGTAAATAGATCATAACTAGGCAGCTTGAAGAGTTTTACAGTATAGTCCTCGCTCCTTAACTGGTACAAGTTTTTGAGGTGTTTTTTGAACTCCTGCTAATATTTAAAGCAAAATTATAGCGATGTTCCCTAACTGGTACAACTTTTTGGGTCGGTATTTGTACCATTTAGGGAGGCAGGACTCTAAGATATTCTCCAGATAAAAAACATTATTGAGTTGATTATATTATTATCTGGTTAGTATACTAAACAACATCATTTAACGATTTCGATAGATTATTCCTAGTAGGATTAGTGCCAAATTGTAGTCACGCGTTTATTAAATTGAGTAGAAATTATCACTTTTTTTTGTTATGCGATAAACTGTTAAAACAGTATTAACCGGGAACTCATTTTAAATAGTGAGAAAATTAAAAAAAACGTTGCTTCAAATGAGTACGCGTGACTTCAAATGAGTTCCGGTGTATATTTATATCTGAATTACGGATTTCGTAATACGGAAGGGGTAGCTGTCCTATAGTACTACTCATAAAAGACCTAGTACTGTCATCATTATTTAAAATTAATGCTAAATTTGTAAAGTCTAAATTAGTACCGGACCAGTAAAGGACAGCCGAGAGCCACTCCCATAATAACGGTGCTTTCCATAGGCTCATCAAATTAATTACAAATCATTTAGCAAGAGAATAATGGTTTATTCAGGTATTATTATTTTAAAATTTGTTGTGTTAATAAAAATGATACACTTATACAGGGCGAACTCTGTAATTTCAAGTTTTTTTCTCAAACTTACCAGTCAGAGACTTCCTATTCACAAAATGCTTTTGGGCAATTGAGGCCTCCCTTTATAGTTCCCCCTGTTGTTGCGTAATATAAACTTATAACTACATTGGGTTATCACAAATCGCCTCAGTTACTACAAATCGTCCCAGTTTTGACCACAAATCGACCCAATTTTACCGCAAATCGATCAAATTTGACAAAAAATCGCTTCACTTACCATAAATCGCACCAGTTACCTCAAATCGGCCAATATTTTTGTTCTTCTGGAGCGATTTGTGGCAACCAACAGTATTAAATTTTTTGGAATTTATTAATGTGCCAAAAAATGGTTAACTATTTCAATAAAATTCATAGTTATTTAAGTATTTACAAGAGCTTAATAAAATTAAATTCATTGATTTTATTTGGCAATAAATCAGTTTTAAAATACTTGAGTATTTTTGCTCGATATTTCAAACAAAGTCATTTTTGATATTTAAATAACCCATTTGTATCCAGTGATTTTTTTTAAATTTTTATTAGTGTTTGTAACTTATTTTTTAAAACCTCACGCCATTTCAATCAAATTTGTTGACCATTTTCGGACAATTAATAAGAAAATTTCTGTCGTAAATTGATGAATTGTTTTTTTATTAGAATCATTGATAGGGAAGTTTAAAGAGGCTAAAAACTAATTTACGACAGATCTCGTGTAATAAATACGGTATTATTAACGAGGTTCAAGTGTTGTTATTTAGGATGTTGTAAAGGATACGACGCTCGAATCAGAATAAAATGAGCCCGTTTCAGTATTTTGAAAAAACTTCATTTTCGTTTACGTGACTAGAATCACGTTTAAGGGTGTGGGTGACGATAATTGGGATTTCTCAGATAATTTTTTTGATCGGCCTATTTTGTAGAGAATTTTTCACTGAGTTTTTTAACTCGTAGGATTTTTTCTGAATTTTGAATTTTTTTCCAATAAAGTAGGTTTTAAGAAGAAAAATTTTCAAAAAATTTGAATTCATATTTTTTAAAAAAAAATCTCAGATAACTTTTTTGATTGCCCTATTTTGTAGAGAAATCAGGGCCAGAAGGAAACGAAACAAGTTATCGAAAGTTCTGGAAAAACTTAAAATGAAGGATCCTTCTTTGCTCTCGACAAAAGTGTGAAAAAACAATTTTGAGCACCACAGCACAAGTGGGAGGAAGGGGTTATTCCTTAGACAAACACTGCTTCTGTTCAATGTCTTTTATCTTCGGAAACGGCTCAATGAATGATAAGTTTTGTAAGAAACGGTTGGGTCTAGGTACGTCGACAGTTATCGAAAAGTATTTTGCAAAGATTTCGATCGGGCCTTGTCATAGAGAATTATGAAAACCGTAATTTTATTGATATTTTAGATTTGTAGCTCATTTTTCTTCAAAACGATTCGGTCGATTTTTTTTTTACATTAGGGCATTTATTCCGGAGAAATATAGTCTTCTTCAATTTCTAGTGCGAAGATTTTATTTGAACATCGCTCCTATTTATAGAAAATTGCAGATTAGTGGCAGCGGAAGCAATTTGCATGATTTCTATACAAAAAAGGCATTCTCATCGTAGTCGAAGTTGAACAGTACTCAAATTGAAAGCTCATGGTCTACTGAAAGAAAAATTTGCCAACGTCAGGTTGAAATTTTGATTCCCTTTATATTCTAGGAATCAGAGTAAACGTGAGGAAAATTTCAAATGTTAAAACGAATTTTCTCAAAACAGATTCACGGTCGATTTTTTTTTTAATTTGATTATAATTCGTAGAACACATGTCTTCTCAATTTTCTAGTGTAAATTTGTTTTTTTAAATCATAGCTCCTATTATAGAAATTGCATTTTTGGTTTCCAACCGGAAGTCAATTTTTGGAGTTCTAGAAATTTATTTTCATCATGATTTGACCGAAGTACCCTCAAATTAAAGCTACTGCAAACTGAAGTAAAAGTGCTTTTACATACTTTACTATTTTGGTTTTTTAATTTTTTATGGTGAAAATTGAGTTTATGTGTTATTTTCTCAAAAAATTATTAGAAAAAATCTAAAACTCGGAAATTTTGGAGAAAATCTCGAAATTTTATTTTTTTATGATAGAGAGGAAATGCATTTTGTGGCTTCCTGAAGGCTATTTGGTTGCAGTTATTTATGTCCCTACCTGATATTAAAAAACGATTGAGTACCCCCTTAAGGATGTGGGTGACGACAATTGGCTTATTATTTACACATTTTTCGAGTGAAGTTTCTTGAGAACCTGGCCTTCGGGAAATCATTTTTTTTCCAAGTACGTGGAACAACTCAGGCTCAGCACATTCAGAGCATCTTGATAGTTCAACCTACCTCAGGAAAAATGATTGTTCAGTAGGCGTCCTTAAGGGGGTTCTATAGGCAAAATGGACTTTTTTAGAATGCTTATTTTCTCTCGATACTCGACATAGGAAGTGAATAAAACATTCTTATTAAGTTAGTTCGTAATCTCTGGATAACGTTTTGATCGATATTTTGGAGATAGCATGTTTGAACCACCGGTAATGAGGTATAACCAGGAGCAAAAAATTCTCTTGAAAAAGCTTGTATTTTTTTATTTGTCTATTTAGGAAAGTGTTTCAAAATTGACATTATCTGCGAAATTCAATGCGGAAAAACTGTTGTTGCCTTTTTTTAATTTTTCTTCATAAAAAGGTATCAAAGCTGGCGAAAAGGACTGATTTTTTGCATATTTTAGGCCACGGAAAGGTGTATTTTTTTTAATTCATGCTACATGGCACGATTTTTCCGTGCACTATAGTTTTTCGTATAATTGTTAACAAAACTGTATTTGCACTGATTTTTCGATTATCATTTTTTAACTTCCAGGAGTTACGATTTGAAAATTTATTTTTGCATCCAATTTTCGTCCAATCAGTGTTGTTTTTAAGACCAAACGACTTCGGTAAGTGAATGTTTTTGAAACGGTATTAATAAACTATGACAATATTTAACCGTTCGAGCGCTAGAGGCAGAAAAAGATTTTTATTTTCGACACTCTGAAAAAATTTTAATATTTTTTTCCAAAACTTTTTGGTAATTTTTTTACCGATGTTTTGAAGGTTAATCATGGACTAAAAAGCCACGTTCAGAGTTCAAAAACTTCAGACTCTAGCTCTTCATTAGTTCAAAAGATTACGACTTGCCTATAGGAAACCTATATACTTCAAAATAAAGCTTGTTGGTTCAAATTTTATGAAAAAAATTCCAGAATGTTAAATTTGGTTCAAATTTTTATTGTCTTTATATTAATTAAACAATCTACGTGGAGATTCAAAAATTTCTAAATCCAGTTTCAACTAATTTTCAGTACAAAAGATAGGGCTGCTATTACGAACCCCCTGGAAAGCACTTCAAAAAGCCTATCCTCATTCATTCATCATCATTTTTTCTTTTTATTTGCAATTAACTATCTTATATAGATGCACATAACCAAAACTAGGCCCCTTTTTTAAATTTTGCCCGCTAGTGGTTCAAAACAGCCTATTTGGGAGCCTCACGCAACAGCCCTACTCGCTCTTTGAGAATATGATAGAAAATTTTTATTTGTGGCAAACAAACTTCCACCGCAAGAGCCTGAATTTAAGGGTATGCCCAGGTCCCTAAATTGACATATTCTCGATAAAATATGGGGAGCGAAACACGGCTTCAAGGATATTATTCAGATTAGCCAGTTTTGTGGACTAAGCTTCAACTTGCGAAAAAATTTGCAAAAAAACTTTTTTTTTGTATTGACCACACTCCTTCACACATAAGCGGCACAAGAGCCACCTAAGCCAAAACGGAAATCTATCTCTCCAAGGTCTGTTTTATTTTGAAATAAACTTTCAAATTTATAACATACCCTGTTTAATATAGTAAACAAAAACTTTCACTGGTAAGCTTTTGTCGATAAGTGCTATATTTATTCTCGAATACGTAAAAACCGGGTCCCAAAATACCGGTTTTTGGACTTTTTATAATCGGAAAATCTATTCTCCTAGGTAATTTCAAATTTACTCAAATTTTTGCAAACTACGCTCTAAACAAAATAAACTTTCACTGGGGCGTTTTGTCAAATTTCGACCCAAAACAAAAATATGAATTTCTTCAGGTCACAGTGAAAAAATATACGAAAAAAATGTGCTTCACGATTTTTTCGAAAGTAGGCTCAAAAAGGAAGCTGAGGAAACACTGAAGAGAAAGTTGGCTTTACGTCAACCGATATTTTGAATTTTAGTGGTCAAATTTGACACAAACGTTATTTTTGAACAGTAATTTTGAGAAAAATACTTAGAAAAAAATCTGGAAAAAACGCAAATTTTCGAAAATTTTTTTGTTTGTGGTGTCATTTGGGGTGTTTGATTGCGTTACAAAACATAACTCAATTGATTTTTGGTGCATTTATAGCATAATAACTGCAGAAAATGTAGGAACCGGGATAACCTTAAGCGTCCAAAATTGTCCCATTTTTTTCGATTTTTTTCTCGAAGTCTCAGGAACGACTTAGTGAATTTCTAGTTTTTGTTGAAACTCTGAACTATAAAAGTATTCTAAAACCTACTGATTATGGTTTTTGAAAAAATCAAATTCAGAAAAATCTGGGAGTCAGAAAACTNAGATAATTTTTCACTGAGTTTTTTAACTCCCAGGATTTTTTCTGAATTTTTTTCAAATAAAGAAGGTTTAAGAAAATTTATAGTTCAGAATTTCAACAAAAACTAGAGATTCACAAGTCGTTCCTGGAGAAAAAAATCGAAACAAAGGGTCCATTTGGACCTTAATCAAGGCTTTGCGGTGAATTTGATGCACAAATTAAAAATTTTCTATATATTTTCAAGGAGGAGTAGGCTTTTGCGTGAGGCTCCCAAATAAGCTTTTTGACCACTAGGAGCAAATTTTGAAAAAGGGGTCCATTTGGTGATGTGCATCTATATATAGAAGTTGAATTGCAAATAACAAGAAAAAATGATGAGGAATGAATGAAGAGTAGGCTTTTTAGTGCTTTTAGGGACGCACACTGAAAATAATTTTCTTAGGTGGGCCCACCCTTCTCATGACGATTATGGGAAAACCATAGGCGATATCGAAAAACGTTTTTTTTGCATTCAACTGCCAACTAAAAAGGTAGTTTTTTTTTAGACGCGAGAGATTTGACTTTTCAATTCTCATCATGAAAAATCTTAAGAAAACTTAATTTTTGGAATTTTATTTTTTAGCCATTAAACTTAGAATTTTTTCTATCTATAGTTTAGTATGATTGGGACATTTGAAAATCTCGAATTTTGAAAATTTGGCCTTAAGCTTTTTTAGTTTCCAGTTCAATGCACAAAACCGTTTTGTGATATCTCATACGGTTCGTCTGTAGTGAAAAGTCAAATCTGTCGCGTCTAAAAAAAATACCTTAGCGTAGGTTGAAGTATCAGATGCTCTGAATAGTACTGGCAACTTCCTAAAGAGTTGTTCTACGTACTTGAAAAAAAAAATAATTTCTGAAGCCAGGTTTCTAAGAAACTTCACTCGAAAATAAAGATATATTTCATATTATTCATAACCGTTTCCTATTTGCGTATCAGATGACTTATTTCTATTATTACTATCCCTTCTATTATCCTTATTTCTGCAATTGTCCCAATTAATAGTTGGATCAAGCAAAAATAAACTCATAATAGTTTTTATCATTTCTTTCTTATCCTGCGCAATCTCCATGGTTACCAATGCGTCCTTTCTAAACAATCCATTCAATTTAGCAATCCCGCACCCATCAACAATATTTGGAGTCATTCTGAACCAGGGATAAAAAAATGATTTACTTGGCTTATGCTTCTATTTTTTAAAAGGTTATTTTATTTCGGTGAGATCGCTACTGGTACATACGATATTTTGAGCTATGGTACAACTTTCAAGCTCCCTGCAGAGTCAATTTCCATTTTTTACAGGTACTTTTAAATGTTTTTTTTGTCGTGCAGCCGATAATTTTTGCTAATGTCCGGTAGAAACCGGCTCTGCAGCGCAATAACCAGTGAAAAGTTATATCATAACCAAAAAT
The DNA here is from genome assembly GCA_004367855.1 of Oikopleura vanhoeffeni. NCBI lineage: Eukaryota > Metazoa > Chordata > Appendicularia > Copelata > Oikopleuridae > Oikopleura > Oikopleura vanhoeffeni. The sequence goes on from SCLH01000609.1 coordinate 91,116, forward strand.
ATCAGAAAAATCGTAATTGTGTCGATTTCAACTTATCTCAAACACCGTTTGTTTTAATTTAAAAATAGGACCTATGTTTAGTTAACTTTTTTTAGAACACCCAACCAGTTTTGTCGCTGCCATTTGAGAACGGAACAAGATATTTGCAAACGGATTACTGCATTCAACAGCCAATAAAAAACTCTAAGACC
>SCLH01000609.1:138437-152501 GCA_004367855.1 Oikopleura vanhoeffeni
GGGTCATTTTAAGTCATGAGCCCACCCGAGCCCTATTTATTGTTGTCATGGTTTTCCCTATCTTCTTCATACGCATTTTCCATATTGACCCAAAATGACTCATAATGTTGTCATAAGTTAATTCTGGTATCAGATTCAAACTCCCCGGGTCGAATTAACCCTAAGTCTACGTTTTTTTTAAGTTATAAGTTGTCATTGGGTTCTATGACGTCATCTGAAGTGACCCCAAATGACTCACAATGACGTCATCGTTGAAATATGATATTTTTTGGGTTGTTTTGAGACATTTTATAATATATTTTATTTCAAGGTAAAAATTGGTTTTATTGACATGTTTTCGCGGTTTCAGAATGAGAAAAATTGCAGAATTTTTAACAGAAAGTTTTTTGGGTCGAAAAAGCAATTTGACGAATCGGGGCCTTGTTTCGCTAAATTATGATATCAGATTCGAACTCCTGGTGCCGGAATTCGTCTGCCTGCCAAGTTTGGGCTTAAGGTGGTCATGTTTGATTTGCAATTTCTGCAGAGCTATTTCCAGGAAAAATCTTAATCTTGAGCAATAATCCAAAAATACCAATGTAGATCATTCCCTAATCTTGCGAAAAAGTACATCACAAATTATTTTTGACCATCTTACACCAATAGGTACATATCGTAACAAGGTGACATTTTTCCAAACTGCAAAATCTATCTCCTCCACGGTACCGCGGATATATCAAATTGAGCTCAAATTTTCACAGAACGTAAACGGTAGGATAGATGTCAAACTTTAATCACAAGCTTTTTTTGATCCGGTGACTGAACAATTCTAGAACGCCAAATAACCGACGATTTTTCACAATTTCAAACTTCAAAATCTCTCTCCGAGGATATATTTGCAAAATGGGCTCAAATTTTTATCAAGTACTCCTCAGAACATAAGTAAGAGATGATCACAAGCTTTTTGCAATTGACAGCTAAAACTCGACAGATGATTTTTTGGTCATTTTCGAAAAATTTTCCGAAAAAAAAAGTGCTTCGATTTTTTCGAAAGTAGGCTCAAAAGAAAGCCAGTGAAACATGACGAGAAGTTGGCTCAAGCCAAAGTCGTATTTTGAAGTTTTAGTGGGTCAAATTCGAGCAACGTTATTTTTAACTTCATCTTTTAAAAATACTTAGAAAAAAATCGAAAAAAATGCGAAATATTTTGATGATTGGGTTCTTAGTACACTTAATTATCACCCCTTATCAATTTGGAGCATTTTTATGCCTCTAAGGCCTTTATTAATCAGACATGACCACCCCCTTATCGGAACAACTTTTGAGAAACGATTCATAATCCTCCACCCACGCAAAAATTTTAATCAGCCAGAAGAAGCGAAATAAAATGCTACGTCCGGCAATATGGTTTCACGGAGTTTCCAAATACCTAAAGGCCAGAAAACCTGTGTCCTTAAAAAACCCTTAGCAAAAAAATCTGGGGTTGATTTTTTTAAACGTAAATAAGAAAAAAATTTGTGACATAAATTTTTTATGATTTTAGGAATACATTTATAATATTATATGTCACCCTTTTCAAGTGCAGTTGCAATTAGGAAAAACGTAACGTAAAGAAATTTCCTTTGTTGGTATCGAACAATTTTTTTACATACTGTATATTTAGCATTTTTAAGGCTTCGGCCATTTATTTGGTGTCAAATTTCACCTACGATTAAATTTCTCTTTTTAATCGAACATGTCTTCTAGACATATATGATATACATACTGTATGTATCAGACTTCCCTAGGCGAAATTAAAATGAAGGTCTTCTGACTTTTTAAAATTTTTTATTTATTGTACACTTTAATAAAGTCACTTTATATATTAAAACCCATTCCTTTGTTAATTTCAGTATCATACTATTCGAGCTTTTATGCTGTTCAGTCCTCTCTAGAGTCAGTTTTAACTTTAGGTGCTGAACTCTGTCATGTAATTTATTATAAGATACTAGAATCAACTTTGATAAAACTGTGATATCATTTCGTCTTTCAATTTCTTCTGACGTTTCCGCAGCATGAGCAAATCCACGCTCTATAAATTCTTTATTCATTATTCTAAGGTTTCGTTGAATATCGAATTTTATTTCTCGGGCCATATCTAGCTGAATTTCGGGATATAAAAAGGTAAAAATTACTTTATGCAAATTTTTTTTTTGAAACGCCGCATCGTTCCTTTTTTAAAGATTTTTGTCATAAAACGGCGTCAAATGTAACCGAAAAATCGGGAGTCTGACCAAAGACTCTAAAAGAAATATTCACCAAGTAAAAGAGAATTTACAATTTTAATTTGAAATTTTCGTCAAATATTAAACAAAATCATAATTATGCAAACTAAGAGTATTAAATGTTTTATTTTTAAAGAGAAAAAACATGAAATATCTATGAGATGTTATTATTATTTCAAAAATACGATTTTTAAATTTTAAAATCAGACATTTAGAAAGTAGGTGGCATCGATCCGGCAGATTGGTACATTTTTTCAGAGCGATATATGAAAGAAAAAAAGGTGAAAATTTATTTTTTTATTCTATATCTTCAATAAAAGTGTCCATTCTTTGCAAACGTTTATATTTTTAATTTCTTAAAATAACTGAATCTGTGAAAATATTAAAAACCACTTTCCACTGTCAATCCCATTTCCAACTAAACCCGACTATAGAATTTTTTTAAGACGATATAATAAACTTCAGACATGTTCGGTGTGTATGCGCTAAAAAGTCTTGTTTCTATGTTGGCGTATTAAAAAATTTCCTTGATATGAAGTTTTTTTTCATGAAAATTGGTCAAACATGGCAAAAGGTAGAGAAAAAAACTTTTTTGAGATAAAAATTGACCTTCAATTGCGTTTTGATATTAAAAAATGTTCTTACTATCTAAATAAATGGCCGCATTACACATACAATTTTATTTCAAATTTTTTTACTAGCAAAAATTTTAGTGCCAAATGGCACTTATCGAGTGTACAGCCGAGTGTTTTAAAATGTCACCGATAGTTTATAAATGAAGATCGCGCGACCAACTCATTAGTTGACATACGGAATTTTAATAGATACAAAAAAAAAATAATAAGTGATACTACCTGATTTTTTATTGAGAAATTCGAAAAACCACAAATTGAAAATTTTGGACATGTGATTTGCGGAAAATTTTCATAAAATTCGACAGAAGATGAAAAATAAAGATTTTTCAAACGGCTGTCAAAAAATATGTAGACATGCGCATGAAAAAAGTTAAAGTTGTTTTTTTTTTATTTTATTCACAAATTCAAAAACAAATAAGAAAAAATTTTGGACAAAAATGCCGGAAAATTTTCATATGATTTTTTTTGAAAATTTTACGAATTCAAAAATTAAAGTTCGGACTCAATTCTTTCCTAAAATAGACAAAAATTTATTATAAGTAGCTGCACATTTATTCTGGTTCAGCTAACGATAATAAGCACAAAAAAGTAAAACAGCTAATTAATTTCGTAAGTTAAATTGACTTCAAGTCTGCCGAGTCGATGCTACCCCCTGACGATTTGAAATAAGGAATTTCAAAAATAAAAAATCGGTTTTAATGTGTTCAAGCTATCTTGTAGAGAATTTTTTCTGGTCATTTTGAGAACCAGGATTTTTTTTTTTTTATGTAAAAATTTTCAAAAAAATCGATTTTAAGGTCAATTTTTCGTGATTTTAAGGTAGTATGTGATCCAGTTCTAGCGAAGCCGTACGAAGTGCTAGCAGGCTGCTTTTCTGGCCAGTGAAAATTAAGCGTTTTTCGGTTACTCGTTTTTTTGATTGAGGGTCGGCGACCAATATTTGACCTCATATAACCGGTCAAAGTCAAGGTCAATCTTAAGTTCATCGTATAGACTTGCAAGTACCCCCAAAAGAATCGGAAGGGTCGACTTTTATGAACATATTTAGCAACTATGGGTCAATAATGTACTGAAAGTTCGCTAGAGAGCAAAAACTGGTCAATGCCTTTTTTGTCTCTCTAGCGACCTTTCAGTACATTATTGACCCATAGTTGCTAATACGTTCATCAAAAAGTCGACCCTTCCGATTTTTGGGGATACTTTCAAGTCTATGCGATGAACATGAGATTGACCTTGAACTCTTGACCGGTTATTAGAGGTCAAATATTTGTCGCCGACCTCAATCAAAAAAACGGGTAACCGAAAAACGCTTAATTTTCACTGGCCAAAAAAACAGCCTTCTAGCCTTTCTACGGACTTCGCTAGAACTGGATCACCAATTACCTGTAAAATCACGAAAAATTGACCTTAAAATCGATTTTTTTCAAAAATTTTACATAACAAAAAAAATCCTAAGTCTCAAAATGACCAAAAAAAATCTCTACAAGATAGCTCGAACACATTAAAACCGATTTTTTATTTTTGAAATTCCTTATTTCAAATCGTCCTTTAAGCTTACTTCGAAAAAATAATAAAAAATTGTTGATAATATTTTTTTATATCTCTTCCTTACAACCGTTTACAACGGTCACGAATAGGCCTATAAAAAGTGTTTTTTGCAATTCCCAAATTTGTTGTGAAACTGATCCCCCGCTGAGAGCCTCTGCCAAATTAGTGAATAATTTCTTTTCTTTCATTCCGGGGGACATGGCTACGCAGAACCATTGATTCATAGCGTACACCCATTTTTCGCCCCGAGATGATACGACTGACATTCTAATCAAGATAAAATTAAGTGTTTTGTACAGCAAACGAATTTAATAGGACATGTATAGCGCGCTATAGCGTCCCTTTTTCACCCGTTTTTCATTTCAAACCATCAGTCGCAAAGGTAAAATATCTATTACGTACAGTACATTGCTGGGCCTTTAATGCCACTTCGATAATTGGTGTACTTGCTGGGCCTTTAATGCCACTTCGGTAATTGGTGTTATTTCCTGTTGACTTTATCAGCATAGAATAACACGAAGTACCGGAGAGGCATAAAAGGCCCACCAAGTACCGTAATAGATATATTAGAATTCACGCAGCAAAATTTTCGCCGAGAATTTCCGGTTCTAGAGACGGTTTTCTGACAGGGCGTTTGGCTATTTTTGACACCTGGGAGTTAAAATTCGAAAAATTCATAAGCTAATTTTTTTCTTAGAATTAACTGAGAACTAAGGAAAATAATGAAATCATCAAAAATTTTTAATTTTTCATTATTTTTCTCAGTCAAATCCGGAGGTGACAGCCTAAATAATTTTTTTGCAAGTAAAACATAGACGAAAACCCAACTTCCCGTAATATCGGTACCAAATATTCAAAAAAGATTTCAATTATTTGTTTGGAACCGCAGCAAAATTCTTAAACATGTATCAGAAGGACACAATTCTAGGATTATGTTTTCAAAGGCGGGTGACAGCCTAGTTTCAACCGAAAAAAAATATTTTTTTCAAATCTAGATTTTTGCCTGAAATCATCGGAAAAGTGCTCAAGAGCCTTTTTTCGATAAAATCTCGCATTTTCAAAGTAACATTTTCTCTATTCCGCTGGAGTAAAACTATCTTTAGTATTATTCACGATTGGCCAATGAGCGCGCAGGACATTAGACCCCTCCGCCCATTCTCAGCCAAAGCCATCCATTCGGATTACATTACTTCTCATTGTCTTAAAAAATAGAAAAAAACATTTCAAAAAAGTTACCCGAAACCTAAAAAAAACCCTAGTATCAGATACCCCCTAAATACCAGATACCCCGTTTGGCGCGAAAATGCTTGGTTGAAAAAAAAAGTTTCTCGCGGAAAAATTTACCCAATTACTTTTTATGAAAATTTAAGGGATAATGTGGAAACCTCCCAAGTTCCGGCGGCCCCCGCCGTGCCCAGTTTTCGAGCCCACAGAGGAGCAATTTAAGGACCCACTGGCGTTTATTAGCTCGATTAGGGCAGAGGGAGAGAAGTATGACTCATTTTTTAAGAGGGTGACTAGGGTTTTAATACAATTTTTTTAGGTATGGCATGGTCAAAATACGCCCACCGCCGAGTTTTCAGCCGCCTTTTGCGTTGAATATCGAAGAATTTAAATTTCGTCCAAGGTTAGAATAATTAAACTGCGCTAAACTTAAGAAAATAAGTTTTTTCGCAAATTATCACTAAAATCAATGAAAATGACTTAAAACAACCCAATCACCACAATTTATGGCGTTAATTTCTATATATTTGCCACGAAAATTTCCGCAAGCAACAATTTAAACGGACACGTTGGTTCAACGGGTTTGGGTCAAATAGTCCTACTATAGTGCGTTTAAACGGACAGTTCGGCGATTCAAACTGTCCGTTATGTTTCGACGGAAAATTTGAACTGAAATAGTTCCCGGTTAAACGCACGCTAGCAGGACTTTTTGACCAAACCCCGTTCTACCAACGTGTCCGTGTAAACACATTCTCCTGTGCAAATTTTGGGTTGTTTCTGCTCAGAAGATGTGCAAGTAAATTTTAGCTGATCTTAAAACAAATGGAACTAGAAAGATTTTTTTGGTAGTCAAAATCCATCGTCAAAAATATGAAAATAGACCTAATACTATCCAGAACTAAATAGATAGAAAAAAAATGAAAATCATATTTTCACCAAAATAAAAGTTTTTGGAATTAAAATTCTGAATCTCATCCCCCTGTTATAGAATGCGTCTTTTTTCCGAGAAATCTAACGTGAAAGTCGTTGCCCTACTAAGAATACAGGGTAATTAATTAAAAACGATAATATCAGACGATTAGTTGACGGGTCGTATTTTATGTCCTATTCTTATCCCAATTTCATCAGCCTAATTGCGTTACCGATAACACTTAAAAAATAAAACACCCTTATATCTAAGATTATACTTACCCTGTACTGGGGGAAAATCTTACACCCTGTACTGGTCCCGTATAAGTTGTACGGTATAACTTTGACGTCAGAGACACGTTTAGGACCTGTTTTGAGTGGTCAATAAACAAGAGTCAATCTGTATAAAACACGCGATTCTTTACATCTCTGACGTCAAAGTTGAACGTAACGGGCAAGTATAATTTTAGATATATTTGAAAATTTTTGATTTTTCTGTTGAAGTTTTTTGTTTGTCTCAAATTTTTTCAGCAAGAAAAATGAGCACAATGCATTTTTATCCTTTATTCTGAATAATTTTCTGGTTAAAATTTATGAATGTGAAATTCTTTCATGAATATGGTGGTGAAGGTATCTTTATCATGGATTTTAATTTTTTTTTAAATTGAATAAATAAAAACGCCAATTTTTTCCCATGGTCAAGACACCACCGCCTTATATTGTTACCAAAATTTAACTTTGAGTTCTAGACGTCAACGTATAAATGAATTGTCTGCATGCACCCGAATACGAACAAATTTCCTCGACAAGCTCTCCCGATTCTGGGAATTGCAAGGAATAAATCTCACGATCCCACGCGTTGAAAATGAAGTTTTATGTCTTTATACGCTACACGAAGCCGTCGGAAAAATTGGCGGTTTCACAAAATGTTGTAAGGAGCAAAAATGGGGCGAATTGGCCACGGATTTGGGATATACGAATAAAGCTGGAGCTGGAAGTACGCTGAGGACGTATTATCTCAAAATTTTATATCCATTTGATGTGGTAAGCATGATCAGAGAAATTTTACAGCAAAACAACAGTCTGGGAAACTTTTTAACATTTTATCTACAGACAAAGAATCATCATTATAAATATGGTTGTAAATTTGATAACTATCAATTAAGAAATTAAGGAGTATACTGTATACATTTTGACTTTTATCTTTTGTATACATATGCAAAATGCGTAGGCGTGAAAGGTCTACCAAATTGAATGAAATCTAATGTCGTAAAAATTTCCGAGTATTTTTATAATAAATCCAGCCCTTTCAATGCAGTAATTATAAAAATCGGCCAAAAATCTATACTCCGAATTATATATCTTTTTAGTACAAAATTTGGACTTTTTTACATGATTTTGGACAGTCGAAAGTTAGTGAAAAAAAAGTATAAAAGAAAATTTAAATCTATATTTACGATGCAAAATACTGTGGGTCTTGGCCAAGCAGACAGAATTGAAAATCCCTTTTGTCCGCTACATCTTTATGGCCATTGAATTTATAGCCAAAATTCCCGTTTTGTCCGCTTAGATTACTAGTAACGTTTTTTTTATAAAATGCGTAGGTTTTGTTCGACACAACTCTAAGCGAACAAAACCTACGCATTTTTCTGATAATTCGGAATTTTGACCATAATTTCAATGACCATAAAGATGTAGCCGACAAAAGAGGATTTATAATTATGTCCGCTTGGCCAACAGTAGATCGTGGACAGTTGTGTCTTAACTAAAAATATCAAAAATACCCTGCCGAGCTCGAATTTTAAACAGACTTAAATTGTAACAAGCCTAAGATTTTAATTCTAAATGTGTTATTTTAGCTCACGCAGGATTTGAAGCCAGAAGCAAGTCATCCGTGTAGAAGATCCCTACCTAATAAAGCTAATATTATTCGAAATAATAGGTAAGAATTTTTTAAACTTTAATTTTTAAAATTTATTTTCCAAGTTTTGAAAGAATATATAAGAATACGTTAGTAAATTAATTTATAATTTTGTCTGATTTTCAAGAAGTCTAACCTATAAACTGAATTTCACTAGTGATAGAGAATAGATATATTTCTACCCCGAAAATTCTTGAATGTTGATTATACGCTATATCTATAAAGACGCTTCAAGGATATCTACACTAAAAAATATATACAAAATATAAAGCTAGATTCATCGAATGAGAGGAGAGCAACACTCTTCTCACATGACGACGTTTTAGAAAAAGTTTCTAGAAACCAAAAACATGATGATCAGGGAACGGCAAAAGCTAGGATGAAATGGGGGTTTTCATTCACAACGCCAGTTATCACGGAAACAGTAGTGAAATCTGCAGAGTAAAAGGGTTCGCAAATTTCTCAGCTTTTCGAGAGACGATTTTTACTCATTTTATATATCTAGATCTATATCATATAATGTGAATTATTCAGAGTGAACACATAGTGAAACTTGTAATTTAAGTTAACCGGCATTTCAGCCGGTAAAACATGCTTAATTCCTCTTGATTTCCGCCGTTTTTGTAAATCTCTTAGTGAAAATTTTGCCAAGTTCGCTCCCTTATATACTACATAATTTTAAGACTTAAGGGTATGTGGTTCCTAATTTGACATATTCTCGATAAAATATTAGCCAAACAAGGCTTCAAGGGATATTATTCAGATTAACCGCTTTGTAGAACTAGCCTTCATCTTGCGTGAAACTGTGTTGAATTTTTTTGCATTCATACACTCCCAGACACATAAGGTAAGGCTTTCTTTTTTTTATCAAGGGACCACCCCCTGTAGACAAACGGTATAAGAGATCATTCGAGAAACGGTTTTTTTGTATCCGGATAGCCAAGCAAATTTTAACCGTTTGAAAAATTTTTTCGAGTTTTTGACTCGAAACCAGTTAACCGGTAATCCGCGGAAACACCGGAATTGGCGGTTTTGGAGAGAAACGTAATCATATCTCAACATGATTTATACTTAAAGGGGTGACCTTTGAAAAAATAAAAATTTTGGCTAATTTGTGTTTTGACACCGGAACCACCCTGTGTCAGTAAAGAGCACTTTTTGAATCATCTCGACACTGGACTTCATAGGGGCCTAAATCGTACTTAATTCTGCGAAATACTTTTCAAGAAAAATTTTTGGCATGATTCTACTCTTTGCACATCCCGACACACCGGTGTCGTTAAAGAGCACTTTTTGATATATCACTGGAAATCATAGGGGCCTTAACATCGTACTTTTGCGAGAACTTTTCAGAAAAATTTTTGCATGGATTTATACTTTGACATCCGACACCAGCCGGCTGTCGTTAAGAGGCCACTTTTTTGAATATCGACACTGGGAATATCATGGGGCCTTAAATCGTACTATTTGGTAGTAACTTTTCAAGAAAAAACTTTTTGGCTGATCATTTCTTGACATCCGACACCACCGGTGTCGTAAAGAGCACTTTTTTCTTCAGTCAAAATATTCTTCATCTCTTCCAAATAACGAAGTATAGTATTACTGTACTGCAGCCCATAGCCGAAAAATTGGGGTGATCCTATTTGTATTTAAGGAGGAGAATGGTTTTTAATATTTGTCTTTTTGAGGCCTTCTTAAGCGGTCTAACTTGTAGTCACAAAATCTGAGACAGCCTCATTGTTCATTTTTTTGGCCGATTTAGTTATAGTCTTCACTTTTAAGCGAAATCTATTTGCGACCGACTACCTCCTTAAAACGGTTTCTTCAATTTCATGTTAAATTAACTTAAAATTATTGACCTTCTTATTGAAAAATGTTCTACTTATTTTTGTTGATGGTGCGCATCACAAAACTGAGAGCGGAGGAATATTTAGGGAAATTTCCTGCTATTTTTCGAGCAATATGGTCGTACTGCATCGGTCTGTTGATTTATCGCAAACATTCAAGTGCATGCGGATCTTCTTGTTTCTCTAGAAAAGTCACCCAGGTAAGAACATTTATCTTTACACATGATGATCCGAGTCAAAGCATTCCAAAAAAAATGCTGTTTACACCACGTAGATATGGTGTCTATGTGCTCCAATTAAATTCATGCTCGAAATCTTTTTTTTGAAAAGTTACCCAGATAAGTAATGTATAGGTCAATTCACTCAGTCTCATACACACAAATGCTGTTTACAGCCACCAGGTGGTGTCTGGTAGTCAAAATAACCACAGACCAAAATTTTTTTTCATGAAAAGTTACTCCAATAGGGTACATTTAGGACCCTCTGATATTCCAGTGTCGACTACTCTCAAAAAAGTGCTTCTTTAACGACCACCGGGTGGTGCGGATGTCAAATTAAATGATGCCGAAAATTTTTTCATTGAAAAGTTAGTCAAATACAGTACGATTTACGGCCCCTATGATATATTCCCAGTGTCGATATTCAAAAAAGTCTCTTACGACACCGGGTGGTGTCCGGTGTTCAAAACAAATAGCCAAATTTTTTTTTTTTCAAAGGCACCCCTTTAAGTATAAAATTCATGTTGAGATATGAATATAGTTCGTCTCAAAACCGCCAATTACCGGTGTTTTCGCGGATTACGGTTAACTGCGTTCGAAGGTCAAAATCGAAAAAAATTTTTCAACGGTTAAAATTTGTTGGCTCCGACGTATACCAAAAAACCGTTTCTCGATATCTCTTACCGTTTGGTCTACAGGGGGGGTGGTCCCCTTTAAAAAAAGCTACCTAAGCGAGACAGGAGACCTAAGACAAAAACGGAAAATCTATCTCCTCCCAGGCTATTTTTGAAATAAACCTTAATTTAACAACCTGTATAATTAGTATTAAAACTTCTGAGGGCGCTTTTGTCGATAAGTGCTATACTTTTTTCTTAGTAAATTATGCGATAAACCACCGTTTTTTGGACTTTGTTCATCGGAAAATCTATCTCCTCGTAGGTTAAATTTCAAAATTTTACTCAAATATTTTGCAAACGGTAGCTCGAAAGAAATAAAAACTTTCTGAGGAGCCTTTTTTTCAATTTCGACCCGAACTCAAAAATTATGAATTTTCCAAGGTCACGGGAAAAATTTCCCGGAAAAAAAATGTGCTTTGATTTGTTTGTTAAAGTAGGGCCTCAAAAGAAGCTGGGAAAAACACTTGAAGAGAAAGTTGGCTTAGTAACCGAAATTTTGAAGTTTTTAGTTGAGTCAAATTGACACAAAACGTTTATTTTGTACTGTGAAGCGTAGCTGATGATAGTGTCTCGTATATTTCACCAAAGAAAGGTTTACCGATAATCTAATCATTCTGCGCTCGCAGATATCAGTTCAATCCGTACGAGCATAGTAGATAACAAAGAATTAGTCAATGGCTGGATCCTACGATGTAGATCTAGCTTCGTCTATAGACAGAATTCACAAATCGGTCAAAGCAGATTGGCAATCTGGAATACATACACACCACTCTGGTGGTAGTGTGTAACATATAATGCTAGGAGCACTATACATTTTTTAATTTAATATTCTATTCATCTTCTCACATTAACTACTCCCAAATAAAAAAGACAGATAATCGTCCAAAACCTACACCTATATTATGGTAGCAAAATTTTGAGAGACACGCTAGAAAATGCTGACACGCGTCTTTTCGCGAGAATATATTTCTACATTGTTTTCTCTTAGAGATTACATAAAACTTTTATTGAATACTCCAGATAATTATATAGCGCATGGGTTTTTCTCGACGTTAACCTCTACTACATTCTCTCTTCTTAAAATGAAATGATATCAGACTAAGTGTAAGTCTTCTAATATTTTGTCCTCCTCCGCGCACTCAACGGTAATGATAATATAATGCTTTCCTGGGTTAATATGCCAGATGACGAATATGGAAATTTACTTGGAATAATAATACTAGAATACTCACAGAAAATGACAATGAAAAAGATAGAACGCGTGAAATGAAAAAAGTATCCCGATAAAAAAATAAATGTTTTGTCGGTGAATCGGAAGACATAAATTTAGTCTAACGCACCATGCTCTCGGAAGAGCTATGATCGCCTCGTATTGCTCACTCGCCATCAAATGCAGTTATTGGTCTGTACAGCGTATAATCTCAAATGTGGTTGAACAAATTACTCCGCCAACGTAAATCAAAAATTCGAAACTTCCCAGATAGTTATGTCAAGCATTGTTTAACAGTTTGTAGGCGTTAAATAATATGATAATTTCTGTCCTTGAAGTATACAGAACTCTCAAGAGACTAATTGTTTCCTCCCGTATATATTGTAATTTGTCACTGCTGGTCTTGGTAAGTTCAAATATTCACCAGTAAAAAAGTTCATAATCATAGTGGAATACCGGTTTTATGGGTACGTTAACCAGCAAAAATTATATCGAATTTTGAAAACTTCATAGATTTTGTTCTAGATTGTTTGTGAAAAAAAAATTAATTGCCACCATGAGATTCCTTGGCGGTCACTTTAGTCATACCACCGATATTAATGTATCATAATATTAATTCTATAAGGGCTTCAAAAAAAACCGACACCTACCCTCTTAATTTTGAAACAACTATTATCAGAAAAAAAATCGAAAAAACTCAACAATTCGAATTTGTTTTTGTTCTTATTTGGGTTTGTTTGTCCTTTTAAAACATACACGATTGATTTTGTGCATTTTTATAACATAATAACTGCAGAAAATGTAGGAACCACCATACCCTTAAGTAAACTTCATTAATTAAAATTCATACAGAAAATCTAATATAGGGGGGGGGGGAAATAGCTCCGGCCCAATATTGCCGAATTTAACCTACGCAAAATCACCATTTTTAGCTAAAATAATTCCTGTTCCCATGTTGCCGAAAGTGCCCAATATCTCCGAATGTGCCAATATTGCCGAAAGTGGAAAATTGTCCAAAATTCAGTGCCCATATATTGCCGAAAATATTTTTTGCTAATTTTTAAGTGTCTTCGAAGTACATGACAGTAAAAAGCTTAAATTTTAGGTCACCTTCTATTATAATTATTCAGCAGATTTGAAATTAATAATCGGCACACAACTTTTCATCCAGTAGAGCTCCGTTGATAATTTCATATCCAATTTTCTTTCTATAATAACTCATCTGGTCTTGCGTGAAATCAAAATTAAGGGTATCCCGGTTCCTACATTTTCTGCAGTTATTATGTCATAAAAGTACACCAAATCAATTGTTTTTGTTTTGAACGCATAAAACAACCCAAATGTTAAAAAATAACGTTTGTGTCAATTTGACCACTAAAACTTCAAAATATCGGGTTGACCTAAGCCAACTTTCTCTTCAGTGTTTCCCCAGCTTTCTTTTGAGCCTACTTTCGAAAAAATCTAAGGACACTTTTTTTCAGAAATTTTTCCACGTGACCTTGAAAAATTCATATTTTGAGTTTGGGGTCGAAATTGCAAAAAAACGCCAATTTAAAGTTTCTATTTGTTTTGAACTAGCTTTTGCAAAATTTTGAGCTAATTTGCAAATTTAACCTGGGAGGAGATAGATTT
>SCLH01000609.1:158267-187858 GCA_004367855.1 Oikopleura vanhoeffeni
CAAAATTCGACAAACAACATTTTTTTACAAAATTGTTGAACTTTGTTTTTTGTAAATAAGTGCAGCTTAGGTAACTTTTTTTATTAGAACCACCCAAAGTTTTGGTCGCGATGCATCTTGAGAACGGAACAAGATATCTCGAAACGGGAATTTTTTGCATCCAACAGACAGATTAAAAATCCAACACAAATTTTTTTTAATTTTTGACGTGATGTCCGGTTTAACCGTAATTGAACGGTAAAGGTCTAAAAAGACGAATTCTGAGAACACCGCACATTATCTTCGAAGGTCATTTTTTGCATGATATTACACTGGTCGATCAGAAATTTTTGGCAAACCATATATTTTGTCATATGACACCGGTAAAATAGAGCCGATTGTAATATTATCGGAAATTTCACCAGTTTGATATTCCTCCTTGGTGTATTGGTTACTGCTCGAGCCTCTGATTCTACGTTGTTGGGGTTCGAATCCGCGCAAGTTTTTTCTTGAAAATAAGAGTTAGGCGCAGGTCCCCTTGAGTAAAGATACAGAAAACTGTAATTGACCCTTTTAAGCGGTGTCACATGACAAAATGAAATTTGCCAAAAAATTCGACAAAAAGGTGCACAAACTGGAAAAAAAAGTAGCTTCGAATGATGTGTGGTGTTCTCAGAATCGTCTTTTTAGAACTTTACCGGTCAATTACCGCTAAACCGGACATCCGTCAAAAAATCAAAAAATTTTCTTGGGTTTTTAATTGTCCTGTTGGATGCAAAAATCCGTTTGCGAATATCTTGTTCCGTTCTCAAATGACGCGACAAAACTGTTGGGGTGTTCTCAAAAAAAAGTTACTAACGTTTTTTTAACTGCGATTCTTTTAATTACAAAAATAGATAAGCAATATATTATACCTTAAGGGCTTTACAAAGCCCAAAAAGCTTTTTTTCATGCTGAATTTCTGACACTAGGTGGCTCAACAAATTTTTTCATGGTCGGATTCAGTTTTAGGATCAGTAATAGTCGGTGATTCATGACTAAATAGATAATAGCTCCAATTAAGGCTTATAAACGTCAGGGTTATAATTTCGATTATAGCTATATAATATAATTTATAGCATATAAAACCGCTATAGCTCCTAGGGGTCGGCACCCGAGGCAGATATCGTGCTCGGAAACCCGAGCACATAATGCTCGGCCGATCAGTTTGGAAAAATCCGAACCGAACCGAGCACACATATTTTTCAGTTTTCGTCGAACCGATCATGACACATTTTTTTCAAATCGTTATCCGAACGACCGATCACATTTCCCGATCTGATCAGTCTATGATCGGTTCGGATAATTTTTCGACTATAATAATTTTTTTTCGGAATTTTAGTATTATATTTTTAACATTATTTGAAATAGGTAATTGTAAATTTAGTTCGAATTTAATTAAAAAAACACCCTGTGGTGAAAATGAGAGCAAGTCAAGACGTCATAACTTTTAGAAAGTGACCAATGAAATCGGGGGGATATTTTTAGCCGTATAATATTTAAATTTCGGAGTCACCAAGTTGCAATCTGCATCATATTCAGCCAGATTATGCGCTAAGTTATATGGAATTTAACTGATCACATTTTTTTCCGAATCACATTTTTTTCCGACCGAACCGATCATAAACACATTTTTTTGAAAAACATTGTCTGAACCGAACCGATTCCATTTTTTTTCCGACGCAATCCGAACGGATCACATTTGATTTTGTGCCAAAATACCCGAACAGAACCGATCAATATAAATGTGCCACGGGTCCGACGCACCTGATAGCTATATCCTTTATCACTTTTTGTTAGAATGACGGTAGCCACAACGTTAAAATTACACGTTAAAAGGAGTAGTGGCTACGCATTCTAACCAAAAGTGATAAAGGGATATAAGCGTAGTCAAAATCTGATCCATAATTTTTCTACGAAAATTTTGGTCACGATTTTTTGAACATTTTTATTAAATCGTCAAAAAACGTTAAAATGTTCTATGCTTCACCTTTAAGGGCCTCGGTGCATTTTGACAAGATACCGATATGGGCTCTTGATGAAAAAACTTTTCACTGGATTGATATATTCTTCCCAATATACATCAAAGTGATGATTCATAATCCAGGCAACTTTTGTAACTAGCGAATTTTAGCATTATGGTTTTTTTAAGAAAATTTGAAGTTTGAATTTAACTTTTCGAATTCGAGAAATTTTGGATAAAAGTTCCAAACATGGAAAAATGCTTATTTTTCGTTCAAATTTTTTTTTCAATATTTGTTTCAAATCAACGAAAAAAAACTCTACAAAATGGCTACTTTAACTTGCGATTGGGTGACCACATATTTTTTATATGCTCTTTGAAAACCATATGACATGGTTTAGTGATTTTTGGTCAAAAATAATAGAAATTATTTGAAATTTTTCTCATTTCTGGTTCAACTTTCAAAAATTTTTTGGAATCCTTAGCTGAAAATATTGGGAATGGCTTCTTTCACTATATTAAATATGCTTTCGTTTTGGTTTCGCTCCTGTTTATATCAGAATCATACTCTTTTGAATGAAAATACGGTCTGCGCAAAATAAACTTCAGCCCTCTTAGTCAAAAATTAAAAAAAATATTTTCAACCCAGACTGCCTAATTGGTAAGCCGACCTTGATCGTTTTAAATTTATTTCATTTAACTCATGAAAAAAAATATTTCTTCCGATGTGTTAAAATTTCGGTTTTTTCGACTTTTTTTCAAAATTTTCGACAATTTGACTTAAAAAATCGTATGAATGAAAAATAAATTTTCAACGGTCGAACGGACCGATTTTAGAGTTACTGATTAATAAAAAATAAATTTTACTGTAATTTGGACACGTAACTTCATACGCGCGTTTTTTAGGTTTTTTTCAAAAGACGATTATAAAGTAAAAATAATGAATCTGAAGAAATTTCAGATTAACAAAGTAAGCTGAAAAGTGGGCAACTTGTGTTGAAAAAGTTTTTTATCCGAAAATTTCGAAGGGACAAAAAGTTTCCCATCAAGACAAAAAAAAAATTGAAAAAGTGCAAATCTGTCAAATGCACCGAGGCCCTTAAGATAAATTATACTATAAGGAAGTCTTGACTAATTTATACTTTTTCAAGTTCGATTGACGATTCCCGTAATCTCGAAACCACCCTGGATCTCGTGAATGCTTCCTGTTGCGAAAAAAATCAGTTTTACAGTATATAGAAGGTGAATTTCTGGCGTAAAAGTGCCCTGGCTCTACGTCGGAATGTGCTTTTCTGCTTTGCATGGCACACCGAAGATCACATGGACAATATTCTGATATAAATTATCATCATTTGAGAGCATACCAAAAATTGGACTCGGACTCGAGATTTAAACGCTGAGATATTAGAGGCAGTTTATAAGTGCTGCTGCCCTGGATTGTATAAGGCCAACATAGGACGGGTTGATTTTATATGAAGCGCTTTTTACAATATATGGGGATTACATATGCTCATCAATAGAAAAATACTTTGATTTTTGTTGAAGCTTATGGCTCTTGAGGAGTCTTCTGAGTATGATTTAAAACTATATTTCAGAAAAACTAATTTGAAATTTGAGTAATTCAGATGAAATAATAGAAAAATACCAAAAGAGAACATGAATTATTCATTTGAAACCGGATATTTTTGAAGGTCAAATTCGGTAAATTTTTAACGAAAGCAAAGTTGAAGAGGCCTAGAAGTCTTAATTCAGATGAAAATTGGGGTTATTGTCATTGATTTTTTAAGATACGGCTTGATTGTAAACGGTCAATCTGAAAATTCAGTGATTTTCTACTAGACTGGTGGTCATCAGACTACCCAAACCTATCAAATTAAGTAGAACTATAGTCATTTATTCAAAACTTTTGTAAATATCAGGCCTGATTAGGAAACGTAGTGGTGTTTTTAAGTAAGAGGGCCGGTAGTTTACAAAAGTGTGATGGGGATGTTGGTACAATGTTTGTTAGAGTTACATTTGATTTATATTTAAATATAATCTGATTTTCTTAGAGACAAGTGCAACACAGATAACTAAATTCTAAGGCTCTGCAAGATTAGGAAAATGATATTGAAATGACTCATTAACGAGGTAAACTTCCTGAACGAGAACTCTTTTTTATCCTCGACAACATTTTGATCATATATAGTACAATGTTGACCAAATTTGCGACAAAGAGAGCCCTGAAAATTTCGAGGTCGAAAAGTGTTCTGATGATCCTGATATTTTGAGGCGATAAAGCCAATATGTTGAGTATAAATGCTAATAATAATAAATCGGGCGGGTCGAATGTATTCGAAACGCACTACATCTTGTCACAATATCTATATCCCACCATCGATAAATGTAATCTTCTAACTAAGATATATCGTTTTTTTTCGATACATTTTTGAGCAATTTCGGTGACTGATCGAACCTATGAAAGCCAAAAAAAATTTCGTCACCGTAACATCTTTCTTCTTCAACGTTTCACATGCAAAAACCATTTGTCCATATTGTCTAGTTTCTCGCAGTCGAATATCCAATGGGAGTTTTCAAAAACGACCTTTTACTTAAAAACTTTTATTACTGACTTAAGAGGTGTGGTGTACGCTTTTGGTACTTTCAATCACGCTCACGAAGAAATTCTAGGGCAGTTTCAACAATCGAGGATATCGTTGTAGATCTATCCTTCGTCTAACGATTACAATCTCAAGTCAAAATTGTTCCAGTCACCACCAGTGGCTGAGTCATATCTAGAACACTCAAGCGTTTTTTCAAAAGTTATACTTCTATTAGGCCCAACATCCCCCCCCAATGGCGTCTCTGAAAATATTACGACCAAGGTAACGGGGAAGAGTGCAGGTTCCCACCCTCACATATGTATGGCCCATTTTTTTGCTTGACAGTGATCGCCTCTTGACTTTTCTAGATATCACTTTAACGCTGCCGATTTTACATTTTTCGTCTTAAAGTGATACTTCTCCAAGACGATGTGCAAAGATAAGACCGTTTTTTTTCGACTCAGGTAGATAAATATAGTGTCGTCAATTGTTTGGCTCGATTTTCTTAATTTTATCCTAGAATTTAGTTCGTCTGGTCGGAACAAAGTAACCACTAATGGAGCTGAGATTCCACTGATCAAAAAGTTGCTTACAGTCTAAACAACATTTTGAGACCATCAGCGCAAATCGATATTTTAGGTTTAACCATTTTTGCTTCTAAACTAATTGAAATTTCTAGAATTCGATTAAGACATTGTTTCCGATATTTTAATGTCATGCATCGTTTTTGGTGGGTCATATTCACCGAATAAAAAGTTTTCAGATCATAGGTTGAATACCGGTTTTTTTGTGCGGGTTAAAGCAAAAATATATCGAATTTGAAAATTCTAGATTGTTGGTTCAGGATTGCTTTGCAGAAAAAATTAATTGCCACCCATCAAGCATTCCTTGGGGGCAACTTTAGTCGAAAATAACCGGCACGAAATATTAATGTATTCAATTAATTCTATAAAGGGTTCAGAAAAAAAAACGACAACCTATCCCCTTAAGGGGGTACTGCGTCGCTGGAGGAGTCAAATTTGTCTCGATGAAATCTTGCGCCTACGGCTAATATATAATTGAGATTAGCAGTTGTAGATCTAGCCTTTGCTTGCCTGAAAAATGTCACAATAACTTCTTGTTAGCGCACCCTCCTACCTGACATAAGCGACACAAACAGAGGACCCAAGCAAAATGGTTAAAACTAATCTCCTCCCACGTTTAATTTCGAAATTATCTGAAAGTGTTTGACATAACTAGTAAAGTGGTAGGCCAACGTTAATCTCGGTGCAAAATTTCAAAATTCTCGCTCTATTTTTTCTAAGAATATTGGCAGAAACCACGCGTCTTTTGGTAATTATCCGTGGAAAATATACTTCTCGCTGTTGATTTATTTTTCAAATTCATCCCATTTTTCTAAGCTATGCGTCATACAATAGAAGAATAAACTCGCTCATTTTTTTGGTTTTCGACTTAAAACTCCGAAATATGAGTTTTTTAAGAACCACGAGGAAAATTTTCGAAAAAAAAGTGCTTCGAATTTTTTTTGTGAAGTAGTGGCTCAAAGAAAAGCTAACTGAAACACTGATTCAGAAAGTTGGCTTACTCAAGGGTGGATATTTTTGAAGTTTAGTGGTTAATTAAAGCAAAGTAGTTTTTTAAGGTTTCATTTTGAAAAACTTAGAAAAATCAAAAAATCGAATAATTTTGGAAATTTTTTTTTTGGTGATTTGGTTGTAGCACGTTGGTGTATCACCCTAATTTATATTGCCCCTAAGGGCCTTAAGGGGTACTGGTCGCTCGAATTGGTTTTTTCTCGATAAAACTTGGCCACCAGGGCTTCGAGGATATTATTCAGATTAGCCAGTTTTGTAGATCTTAGCCTTTTTAGCGCTTGCGTGAGAAATGTGACAACCTTTTTATAATAGCACACACTCCTGACGCAATTAGCGACAACAAAGAGGGCCCTAATCGCAAAAGGTTTATCTAATGCTTCCTCCAGGTTGTATTTCGGAAATAAACCTAATTAATATAACCTGTTAAATATTGTATGTTAAACCTATCTCTAAGGCGTTTGTGTTCGATAAGATGTATATTTTTTCTAGAAGTCTGATAAACCACGTTTTTGGAACTTTGTTCACGGTAAAATCTATCTCAACCTAGGTTAAATTTCAAACTTCACTGAAATTTTTTACAGAAGGTAGACTCGAAACAAATAGAAATCTCTAATAGCGTTTTTTTTTCAAATTGTCGACCATAACTACAAATATGACATTTTTGAAGGTCACGTGAAAAATTTTTCGAAAAAACAGATGTGTTTGATATTTTGTAATAGGCTCAAAAAAAGCCAGCTGAAATACACTGATCAGCAGGTTGGCTTCGTTCAGATGAGTATTCGAACGTTTTAGTTGTTAATTAAAGCAGATGTATTTTTTTAGGTTCATTGTCAAAACAATACTTAGAAAAAAATGAAAACACGAAAATTTATTTCGAAAAAAACATTTTTGATGATTTTGTCGGTATACACTTTGTATATACCGCCGGTCATTTTTGGAGCATTTATATAGCCCCAAGGCCCATAAACCCGTGACATTAGTACGCCCCTTAAGGTGGCTCTGCATAATATTCAGTATAATAGTTTTAACGCTCAAATGCGATCTCATGCATATACACACTACTATTTGCCGGGTCTTCTTCTCGAAAGGCGTTCCGCGTATATGTGCTTGTGCATGTCCGCGGAGAGTTCAGGTCACATTGCCTTGGCTACCAATGCTGCGTTTCAACGCCGGCCTGAAATTTGGCCGAGGCCAGTAAGAATTTTCTGCCCGCCAGAGTTGGAGTTTTGTCGCCGAATGCCCTGTCAAACTATCGATTAGTTTCACAACGATACAAATATTTCAGTCAGGGAGAATTAATTCGTCAGAATAGCTTCAAGGATTGTGTTAAACAAAATATTTTAATTTACATACAGTGCGATTGACCGTTTAAATGGAGGCTTAGAAAAAGTCAACCTTAAAAACGGAAAGTTTGATAAAATATAGGTAGGGATTTTTTTACGGGTACCGCTACTTGCGCTATACCATTTTCAAAACGGAGTCAGAGAGATTTGAAACGGATTTCTGCATCCAACAGTCAAGAGTAAATTGATAATGACAATTTGTTTCCGCGCGTGATACGCGGAAATTGACCTATAAAAAGTAGGTCTTGGAAAACCATCTATATCTCTTCGAAACCATGTTTTGTCTAATAGTAAGTTTCCTTGCGAATTGTGTGGAATGATGAATTGTTTTGTAATTTGACATACCATAAGATTGTTTTTTGAAAAAGCTGAAAATCTATAACTTTTAAACTTCGAGGTGTTTAAAGTGACAAACATTTTATTGTAAACTTCTAATCATTTGAGAACTACCGCGGGTGAATTTCTCGGTACACGGTTCTCGACTAACCGAGAACAAAACTGTAATTTGATCTTTAAGATTGTGTCAAATTTACAACTGATTTGGAAAAAAGTTTATGGCACACAGAATCTGTTGTACTGTAATGCCGAAAAATTCGCCTCGAAGATGTGCGTTTTATAGAACCGACTATTAAATTTTACTGTCAATCCCGTCGGTTTTAACCGACATCGGTAAAAAAGGGTATTCCAGTTTTTTCTTAGATGTTGGGATGCAGGAAATGCCGTTGAAAGTTATCTTGGCTCGTCAACAAATGGAAAAAGGTGGGTAACATACATAAAACTAATAAAATCAAGTATATTGATTCAGTGGGTTTTGGAGACATAAAGATTATAATAGTAATATAATTATAAAAATATAAATTCACACCTGAAATGCTGTTAGCCGAAAGTCGAGTAAAACTATTCTTTGATAGAAAAAAATACTAATCAAATATATTAGCAACAAAAACGTCATGTTAATAAATATATTTTTATTTTGAGAATTATTAAATACTACGAGATGCTGTGAACGAGACTCAGTGGAGGGATTATTAGTCGCACTGCTTGCCTAAGGACCTTGAATGTTATGAGTTGGAATTGAAGAAAAAGATGAGCCGGAAATTAAAATTCTATGAATCCAAAAACAGACCAAAGACTAAAATAACAAAAAGACATTTTTTGCGGAATCTGCCAAACGGTCCGTTTCTGTTCGTATGTCGGATTGATGACAGTAAATGGTGACTCAAGCTAAACCATGACGAAAATATATGAAAGTTCCCGACACTTTTGTTAGATCGGGTCCAGGGTATTGATAAGAGGATAGGATACTAATTTGGCAAGAATAAAATAATGGGTTCAAAAAGGTAATTTAATTTCTGTGGTTTTTTAAAGTTGGCAACATGTAATAGTTATTTTTTGAGTGAGCTATCTAAGGCATGGGTGTTTTATGTTACACTTTACAGGGTGGTCACATTTGTTCTTCCGTTACTTCGGAATTTTTGACAATTTTACTATCGTCAATCAAAACTGGTTTAAATTTTGGAGCCAACTATTGTTTGCCAAATTTGAACGTTTTGGATTGCGAATAGTAAATTGTGAAAACCAAGACAGAAGCAAAAATATGACAGCTGGACATCAAAATTTTGTTATTGTACAATTAAAAAATGTATGTAACTTGGCACGTTAAAACCTATTTGGAGTTTTGAAACGTTTAAAACGTCGCAAAAGAGGAGAATTCAGCGCTCTACAATATAAAATACATAATCCCAATAGAGTTTTTGCTCCAGAAGTCTTAAAAATCTTGAACTTAAAATTATTTTCGATGACGTATCAAAGTATATTTTTTCTTACTTTTTGCCATTTTCTCCAGAAGAAACTTTGATTCGCTACTTCTTTAATCTTGTCAAATGCAGAAATTTTCTGAGGAAGATCAGTTTTTCGGAAAGTCTTTGGGAAGAATTGTCATTTAAATAATGATGATTTACGCTGTTGCTGAACTCTTGTGTTTTGTTTTACGCGAGGTGGATTTCTGAGAAACAAATAGAGTAAATGAAAAATAAAACTTTCAGACAAGAAGGCAAAAACATCATTTTCGTTGCTTGATTACATACCTCTTGAAAGTTTATTTTAGTAATCTGATCTAATTATTAGGGAATAATGAAATTCAGATGAATTTTATGGCCTCTGCTGATATAAAATAGAGAGGTAACCAAAGAGAGCTAGGTGTGGAGCTATAAGCGTAAAGTTGAACCTCAAATGAGTTTTGCTGCTCACTGATTTTTTTTATTTCTGAACGTTCAAGGCGTTCAAACAGTAAAGTTCGGTCCAAAGTCTTACGCCTGTAAACTAATAATACAAGATTAAAAGCAGAAAGATATTTTTGTGAGAAAAAGCAGAGAAGAACATCGTGGATTGTTTATAAAATCGTTTTAATTATTTTGTGTCAATCAACAAAATACCACTGTTTCCAGGCAATAATTACAGTTCGCAAACGATGTTATTAAACATTATGAGATTTTATTTTTTAAATTGAGGCTAAATTATTAAAATACTATGTCAACTGAACTTTCTTAGCACACATTTTTAAAAACAACATTTCATAAGAGATAGAAATAATCGGTTTCCATTTTTTTTGGAATTTTCACTCTGGTCGTCCAATAATCATTATCAATTGTTATATGGAAAGCATTTCCAAAACAGTAGTGTTGATTAAAAATGTAATCAAATGATAAGAATTGTCAAACATAACTTAAGATCAAAACTATTTTGACGTAGTATTGTCCCGTTTTTGCTACTTTTCATGGTAAAATTCACACCAGTTGGAATAAGACCAATCAGTGTACGCCAAATTTCAATTGATAAATATTTGTTAAGGTCTCGTGTCACATTTTGTGTTGCCTGCGCGCGAACAAAGGTGCGCGAGGTGAATGTCAAGCCATTTGTGACGGAGGTCAACTGGAAAATCGAAGACATGCAAGGGTTTCAGCGAGCCAAACTGAAAAATCAATCGACAGTAGATCATTGGGAGAGAGGATCACAAAATTGGAAAGGCAAAACGCACTTTAGCCACAGTTATCAGGAGCTCCTTAGTGAGGGGGCGAAATTGACACACCACTCGACTATTCAGGAGTTGAGGCAACGGTAGAAGGAGGCTCAAAAAGAATTTACGTGGTCGCAGAAGTTTTTGACGACAAAGGCTAAGGCCCTGTTTGTCAATGGCTTGACCTCAATCGTTTTGGTGAAAAAATTAAGCAATTTCGTTCAAGCTAGGAAAAGACGAATTGGCTCGTCGAGGGTTCAACAAGGGGAACTGGTGCTGTAGTGTAAGAGCGTGGGAAATGGGATTTGAGACACATATTATCAAAAGTTTTTGGTACTGTGATTTTGGTCTAAAGACATTGGACAAGTATGGCGCGTGAACACTTAAGCTTTTGATTTTTGGATGTTGCAGGGGCCAAATTTCCTAAGTGTTTCATATCAACAAAAAAAATTTCTAAATTCGTTTTTGAAATAAGATATTTAGGCAAGCGCTCCTAGACAAAAATAATTTACTGTCAAGCGTACACAAGATCTTAGGACAATCACACTACGCATTGTTGGAAATCGAAAAATGTGATTATAGGCGGACAAAACGGGATGTTTGAGCTATAGTTCAACGACATGAAAGATGATAAACTGTTGGGGTGTTCTAAAAAAAAAGTTACCTTAACGTTTTTTAACGCGATTCTTTTAATTACAAAAATAGATAAGCAATATATTATACCTTAAGGGCTTTACAAAGCCCAAAAAGCTGTTTTTTCATGCTGAATTTCTGACCACTAGGTGGCTCAACAAATTTTTTCATGGTCGGATTCAGTTTTAGATCAGTAATAGTCCGGTGATTCATGACTAAAATCCATAATATAGCTCTCAATTTAAGGCTTATAAACGTCAGGGTTATAATTTCGATTATAGCCTATATAATATAATTTATAGCATATAAAAACCGCTATAGCTATCAGGGGTCGGCACCCGAGCAGATTATGTGCTCGGAAACCCGAGCACATAATCTGCTCGGCCGATCAGTTTGGAAAAATCCGAACCGAACCGATCACATATTTTTCAGATTTTCGTCCGAACCGATCATGAACACATTTTTTTCAAATCGTTATCCGAACGACCGATCACATTTTCGCCGATCTGATCAGTAAATATGATCGGTTCGGATAATTTTTCTGCACTATATAATTTTTTTTCGGAATTTTAGTATATTATTTAACAATTTAGTTCTGAATATTAATTAAAAACATCACCTGTGGTGAAAATGAGAGCAAGTCAGACGTCATAACTTTTAGAAAGTGACCAATGAAATCGCGGGGGAATTATTTTAGCTGTATAAAAATATTTAAATTTCGAGTCACCAAGTTGCAATCTGCATCATATTCAGCCAGATTATGCGCTAAGTTATATGGAATTTTACTGATCACATTTTTTTCCGAATCACATTTTTTTCCGAACCGAACCGATCATAAACACATTTTTTGAAAAACATTGTCTGAACCGAACCGATCACATTTTTTTTCCGAGCAATCCGAACCGATCACATTTGATTTTTGTGCCAAAAATACCCGAACCGAACCGATCATATAAATGTGCACGGGTGCCGACCCCTGATAGCTATATCCCTTTATCACTTTTTGGTTAGAATGCGTAGCCACAACGTTAAAATTACACGTTAAAAGGAGTAGTGGCTACGCATTCTAACCAAAAAGTGATAAAGGGATATAACCGTAGTCAAAATTCTGATCCATAATTTTTCTACGAAAATTTTGGTCACGATTTTTTGAACATTTTTTATAAATCGTCAAAAACGTTAAAATGTTCTACGCTTCACCTTTAAGGGCCTCGGTGCATTTTGACAGATACCGATTATGGGCTCTTGATGAAAAACTTTTCACTGGATGATATATCTCCCAATATACCATCAAGTGATGATTCATAATCAGGCAACTTTTGTAACTAGCGATTTTAGCATATGGTTTTTTAAGAAAATTTTGAGTTTGAATTTAACTTTTCGAATTCGAGAAATTTTGGATAAAAGTTCCAAACATGAAAAAATGCTTATTTTTCGTTCAAATTTTTTTTTCAATATTTGTTTCAAATCAACGAAAAAAAACTCTACAAAATGGCTACTTTAACTTTTCGACTTGGTGACACACATATTTTTTAATGCTCTTTGAAAACCATATGACATGGTTTAGTGATTTTTGGTCAAAAATAATAGAAATATTTTGAAATTTTTCTCATTTCTTGTTTCAACTTCAAATAATTTTTTTTGGAATCCTTAGCTGAAAATATTGGGAATGGCTTCTGTTCACTATATTTAAATATGCTTCGTTTGTTTCTTCGCTCCTGTTTATACTCAGAATCATACTCTTTGAATGAAAATACGGTCTGCGCAAAATAAACTTCAGCCCTCTTAGTCAAAAATTAAAAAAAATATTTCACCCAGACTTGCCTAATGGTAAGCGACCATGTCGATCGTTTTAAATTTATTTCATTTAACTCAATGAAAAAAATATTTCTTCCGATGTGTTAAAATTTCGGTTTTTTCGACTTTTTTTCAAAATTTTCGAATTTGACTTAAAAATCGTATGAATGAAAAATAAATTTTCAACGGTCGACAGGACCGTATTTTGAGTTACTGATTAATAAAAAATAAATTTTACTGTAATTTGGACACGTAACTTCCATACGCGCGTTTTTTTAGTGTTTTTCAAAAGACGATTTATAAAGTAAAAATAATGAATCTGAAGAAATTCCAGATTAACAAAGTAAGCTGAAAAGTGGGCAACTTGTGTTGAAAAAGTTTTATCCGAAAATTTCGAAGGGACAAAAAGTTTCCCATCAAGACAAAAAAAAATTGAAAAATGTGCAAATCTGTCAAAATGCACCGAGGCCCTTAAGATAAATCTATACTATAGAAGTCTTGACTAATTTATACTTTTTCAAGTTCGATTGACGATCCCGTATATCGAAACCACCCCTGGAATCTCGTGAATCTTCCTGTTGCGAAAAAATCAGTTTTACAGTATATAGAAGGTGACATTTCTGGCGTAAAAGTGCCCTGGCTCTACGTCGGAATGTGCTTTTCTGCTTTTGCATGGCACACCGAAGATCACTGGACATATTCGATAAATTATCATCATTTTGGGGAACCAAAAATTTGGTACTCGGCTTCGAGATTAAACGCTGATAAATTAGAGGCAGTTTATAAGGCTGCTGCCCCTGGATTGTATAGGCAACATAGGAAACGGGTTGATTTTATAGAAGCCTTTTTACAATAATATGGATTACAATGCTCATCAATAGAAAAATACTTTTTTTCTGAGCTTATTGCTTTGAGAGTCTTCTGATCATGATTTAAAAACTATAATTCAGAAAACTAATTTGAAATTTGAGTAATACTCAGATGAAATAATAGAAAAATATCCAAAAGAGAAATGAATTATTCATTTGAAACCGGATATTTTTGAGGCAAATTCTAAATTTTTAACGAAAGCAAAGTTGAAGAGCCCTAGAAATCTTAATTCAGATGAAAAATTGGGGTTATTGTCATTGATTTTTTTAATACGTTGATTGAATAACGGTCATCTGAAAATTAGTATTTTTCTACTAGTACTGGTGGTCATCAGACTCCAAAACGCTATCAAAATTAAGTAGATACTATATCCATTATTCACACTTTTGTAAATATCCCGGCCCTGATTATGAAACGTAGTGTGTTTTTAAGTAAGAGGGCCGGGATATTTACAAAAGTGTGAATAGGGGATATGAGTCAAATAGTTTGTTGAGTTCAATTTGATAAATATAATCTGATTTTCTAGAGACAAGTGCCAAACGACAGATAACTAAATTCTAAGGCTCTCAAGATTAGGAAATGATATTTGAAAATGACTCATTAACGAGGTGAAACTCTTTGAATCGTAGGAACCTGTTTTTTCCTCGACAAACTATTTGACTCATATATAGTACAATGTCTGAACCAAATTTGCGAAAAAGAGCCCTGAAAATTTCGAGTCGAAATAGTGTTCTGATGATCCTGATATTTTGCGGTCATAAAGCAAATACGTTTGATATAAATGCTAATAATAATAATTCGGCGGGTCGAATGTATTCGAAAACGATACATCTGTCACGAAATTTATATCCCACCATGATAATGTAAAATCTTTAATAAAATATATCGTTTTTTTCGATAATTTTGAGCAATTTCGGTGACTGATCAACCTAGGAAGCCAAAAAAAATTTCTACCGTATATTTTTTTCCCAACGTTTCACATGCAAAAAACCATTTGTCCCTATATTGTCTAGTTCTCGCAGTCGAAATCACAATGGGACAGTCTTCAAAAAACGACCCTATCAATTAAAAAAAAACTTTTTTACTGAACTTAAGAGGGTGGGTGTCGCTTTTTGGTACCTTTCAATCACGCCTCAGAAGAATTCTAGGGCAGTTGTCAAAAATCTGAGGATACTCGTTTGTAGACATCTATCCTTCGTCTAACGATACAATTCAAAGTCATCGAATTGTTCATACGGCATCACACCAGTGGCTGAGTCATTCTAGAACACCCAAGCGTTTTTTCAAAGTTATACTTCTATATAGGCCCAACATACAAAGGCGTCTGAAAAATTTACACAGAGTACGGGAAGAGTGAGGTCACTAATATGTATGGCTCCATTTTTTTGAATTTCGCTCTTGAATTTTCTAGAATCACTTTTGAACGCCGATTTTTACAATTTTTCGTCTTCAAAGTGATACTTCTCCAAGACGGATGTTCAGAATAAGACCGTTTTTTTTCGACTCAGGTAGATAAATAATAGTGTCGTCAATATGTTTGGCTCGGATTTTTTAATTTTATCTAGAATTAGTTCGTCTGTCGGAACAAGTACACTAATTGAGCTGAATTCTCACTGATCAAAGTTGCTTACAGTCTATCAAATTTTGAACCAATCAGCGTCAAATTCGATAATTAGGTTTAACACATTTTTTGCTTAAAAATATATTGAAATTTCTAGAATTCGATTAAGACATTTCCGATAATTTTAATGTCATGCATCGTTTTGGTGGGTCAATTCACCAATAAAAATGTTCATATCATGGTTGAATACCCGGTTTTTTTTGCGGGTTAAAGCAAAAAATATTCGAATTTTGAAAATTCTAGATTTTGTTCTAGATTGTTTGAAAAAAATAATTGCCACCAATAAGATTCCTTGGGGCAACTTTAGTCTAACCGATATTAATGTATCATAATTAATTCTATAAAGGGTTCAAAAAAAAAACGACACCTACCCTTAAGGGGGTACTGGTCGCTGGAAGTCAATTTGTCTCGATGAATCTTGGCCTACGGCTGAATGTATATAATTGAGATTAGCAGTTGTAGTATCTTAGCCTTTAAGCTTGCCTGAAGAAATGTCAAAACTTTCTTGTATCCACACACTCCTGACCACATAGGACACAAAAGGACCCAAGCAAAACATGGTACACTATCTCCTCTCACAGGTTCAATTTCGAAATTATATGAAATTTTGAACATAACTGTAAAAGTGTAGGCCACGTTAATCTCGGTCAAAATTTCAAATTTAGCTTCTAGTTTTTCTAGAATATTGGAGAAACCACGCGTTTTTTTGGTAATTATCGTCGGAAAACTATCTTCTCCTTTGATTTTTTTTTCAAATTCATACCTTTTTCTAAGCTAGCGTCATACAATACGAAGAATAAACTCGCTCATTTTTTTGTTGTTTCGACCTAAACTCGAAATATTGATTTTTTAAGAACCAACGAGGAAATTTTCGAAAAAAAAGTGCTTTCGATTTTTTTTGTAAGTAGGCTAAAAAGAAAAGCTACTGAAACACTGATCAGAAAGTTGGCTTACTTCAAGGTGATATTTTGAAGTTTAGTGGTTAAATTAAAGCAAACGTAATTTTTTAGTTCATTTTGAAAAAAAAACTTAGAAAAAATCAAAAAACGAAATTTTGGAAATTTTTTTTGATGATTTGGTTGGTAGTGCACGTTTGTATCACCCAATTTATATTGCCCCTAAGGCTTAAGGGGTACTGGTCGCTCGAATTGGTTTTTTCTCGATAAAACTCGGCCACCAGGGCTTCGAGGATATTATTCAGATTAGCCAGTTTGTTAGATCTAGCTTTTAGCTTGCGTGAGAAATGTGACAAACTTTTAATATGCACACACTCCCTGACCGCATTACGACAAACAAAGAGGGCCTATCGCCAAAATGGTTTATCTATCTCCTCCTAGGTTTTATTTCGAAATAAGCCTAAATTTAATATAACCTGTATAATTAGTATTTAAAACTTCTCTAAGGCGTTTTTGTCGATAAGTGCTATATTTTTTCTAGAATATCTGATAAACCACCGTTTTTGGACTTTGTTCATCGTAAAATCTATCTTCACCTAGGTTAAATTTCAAACTTCACTGAAATTTTTACAGAAGGTAGCTCGAAACAAATAGAAATTCCTTTAAAGCGTTTTTTTTTCAAATTTCGACCCCAAACTCAAAATATGAATTTTTGAAGGTCACGTGAAAAATTTTTCGAAAAAAAATGTGCTTTGATTATTTTGTAAGTAGGCTCAAAAAAAGCCACTGAAACACTGATCAGACAGTTGGCTTACGTCAAGATGATATTTCGACGTTTTAGTTGTTAAATTAAAGCAGATGTATTTTTTTTAGTTCATTTTCAAAAAATACTTAGAAAAAAATCGAAAAAACACGAAAATTTCGAAATTTTTTTTTTGATTATTTGGTCGGTAGTACACTTTGTCATCACCCCGGGTCATTTTGGAGCATTGATTATGCCCCTAAGGCCTCATAAAACCCGCGAATAGTACCCCCTTAAGGTGCTACTGCTAATATTTCAGTACTATATTTTAACCTACCAAAGCGATCTCATGCATCATATCACCACTACTATTTCCCCGGGTCTTCTTCTCGAAAAAGGCGTTCCCGTATATCGTGCTGTGCAATGTCCCGGAGAGTTCATGGTCACATTTCCTCGTGGCTACCATGCTGGTTTCAACGCCGGCCTAAATTTGGCCGAGGCAGTAAATTTCTGCCCGCCAGATTGGATTTCTGTCGGCCGAATGGCCCTGTCAAACTATCGATTAGTTCAACGCTACAATATTTTCAGTCAGGATGAATTAATTCTCAGAATAGCTCAACAGGATTGTGTTAAACAAAATATTTTTAATTTAAAATACAGTCGATGACCGTTTAAAGGAGGCTTGAAAAAGTCACCCTTAAAAACGGAAAGTTTGATAAAAAATAAGGTAGGATTTTTTACGGTACCCTACCCTTTGCCCCTATACCATTTTCAAACGGAGCAAGATAATTTGAAACGGATTTCTGCATCCAACAGTCAAAGTAAAATTTAATGACCAATTTTTTTAGCCGCCTGTTCGGCAATACCGGAAATTGACCTATAAAAAGTAGGTTCTGGGAAACCACATATCCTTCGAAACCCATGTTTTGTTAATAAGTACAGCTTTCCTTCGAATTTTATGATAATTGTTTTGTAATTTGACATCCATAAATTGTTTTTGAAAAATCGGAAAATCTATAATTTTACCCCTTCAGAGGTGTTAAATGACAAACATTTTATTGTCAAACATTTTCTAACATTTGAAGAACTACCCAGGTAGGTATATTTCTCGGTACACAGGTTCTCTGACTTAACCGATGAACAAAATGTAATTTGATCTTTAAGATGTGTCAAATTACAAACTGACTTTGGAAAAAAGTTTTGGCACAAATCGTTGTACTGAATGCCGAAAAATTCGCCTCGAAGGATGTGCGGTTTTATCAGAACCGACTTATTAAATTTTTACCTGTCAATTCCCGGTTTTACCCGACATCCGGTAAAAAAAAGGGTCATTCAGTTTTTTCTTAGATGTTGGATGCAGAAATCCGCTTGAAATTATCTTGCTCCGTCAAAAAATGGAAAAAGGTGGGGTAACATACAAAAAGCTACATAATCAATATATATATTCAGTGGTTTTGAGACATAAAATTATAATAGTAATANTAATTATAAAAATATAATAGTCACACACTGAAAATGGCTGTTTAGCCGAAACGTCGAGTAAAACCTATCTTTGATAGAAAAAATATTATAATCAATATATATTAGCAACAAAAAGTCATGTTTATAAATATTATTTTTTTTTGATTAATACTACAATAGGCTGTGAACGAGAACTCAGTGGAGGGATCTATTGTCACTCTTGCCCATAAGGACCTTGAATGTATGGTTGAAATTGAAGAAAAAGATCGAGCCGAAATTATAAAATTTATGAATCCAAAACAGACAAAAACTAAAATAAAAAAAGACATTTTTTGCGGAATCTGCCAAACGTCCGTTTTCTGCTCGTATGTTCGGTTTGACCGTAAATGTGACCTCAAGCTAAAACATGACGAAATATATGAAGTTCCCGAAACTTTTGTAGATGGTCAGGGTATTGATAAAGGAAGATATAATTTCGGCAAGAATAAAAATAATGGCGTTCCAAAAGGTAATTTAATTTCTGTGGTTTTTTTAAGTATGGCAACAGTAACAAGTTATTTTTTGAGTGAAACTATCTTAGGCATGGGTGTTTTATTTTAAACTTACAGAGTGTCACATTTGTTCTTCCGTTCTTGATTTTTGCACAATTTACTATCCGTCAATCAAAATGTTTAAATTTGGCAAGCACCTACTTGTTTGCCAAATTTGAACGTTTTGGTTGGCGAATAGTAAATTGTGCAAAAACCAAGAACAGAAGCAAAAATGTGACATGATGGACATCAAAATTTTTGTTATTTGTACAATTAAAAATGTCCATGTTAACCCTTGGACGTTCAAAACCTCATTTGAGGTTTTGAAAAGTTTAAAACGTCCCAAAAAGGAGAATTAGCGCTCTACAAATAAAATTAGCAAAATCCTAAATAGAGTTTGCTCCAAGAAGTTTAAAAATCTTACTTAAAATTATTTTCGATGATCCGTTCAAAAGTTATTTTTTGAGGAGATCAGTTTTTAGGAAACTCACTTTGGGTAGTTCAAACTTTGAGCGCTTATTGAGTGTGATAACCAGACATGGGATTTATCTATTTTAAATTTTTATAATCAGCAAAGGGCAAAAAAATTTTCATCTGGAATTTTCTATTCTAATGAATTAATCAGATTACTAAAATAACTTTTCAAGGGTACGTAAAATAAGCAACGAAAATGACGTTTTTAGCCTTTTTCTGAATCTTGAATTTCATTTCTCTATTTTTCAGAAATCACTCGCGAAAAAAAAACAAGGTTCTACAAACAGTAAAGTCATTATTATATTAAATGACAAGATTCTCCAAAGACTTTCTAAAACTGATCTCCTTCAAGAAAATTTTCTGCAGTTTGACAAGATTAAAGAATTAATTCTAAGCGAGCAAAGGTTTTCTGGAGAAATTGGCCAAAAAAAGAAGAAAAAATAACTTTTGAACGGATCATCGAAATTATTAAGTAAGATTTTTACTCTCTTGGAGCAGAACTCTATTTAGGATTTTGCTCATTTTATATTGTAGAGCACTAATTCTCCCTTTTGGACGTTTTTAAACTTTTCAAAACTCAATATGAGCGTTTTGAACACGTCCAGGGTTAACATGGACATTTTTAATTGTACAATAACAAAAATTTTGATGTCCAGCATGTCAAACCATTTTTGCTTTCTGTTCTTGGTTTTTTGCACAATTTACTATTCGCTCAACCAAACGTTCAAATTGGGGCAAACCAAGTAGGCGTGCTCTGGCCAAATTTAAACCATTTGATTGACGGATAGTAAATTGTGCAAAAATTCAAGAACGAGAAATCATAATGTGACACCCTGTAAGTTTAAAATAAGAACACCCATGCCTAAGATAGCTTCCACTCAAAAATAAATTGTTACTGGTTGCCATACTTAAAAACAAACCACAGAAATTAAATTATCCTTTTGGAACGCCGATTATTTTTATTCTTGCCGAATTATATTTCCTTGATCAATACCCTGGACCATCTACAAAAGTTTCGGGAACATCATATATTTCGTCATGTTTTAAGCTGAGGCGACATTTACGGTCAAACCGTAACTATACGAGCAGAAAACGACGTTTGGCAGATTCCGCAAAAAATGTCTTTTTTATTTTAGTTTTTGTCTGTTTTGGATCATAAATTTTTTAATTTCGGCTCGATACTTTTCTTCAATTTCAACCATACATTCAAGGTCCTAATGAGCAAGAGTGACAATGAGATCCCTCCACTGGAGTTTCTCGTTCACAGCCTATTGTGTAGTATTAATCAAAAAAAAATAATATTTAAACATGACCTTTTGTTGCTAATATATATTGATTATGACATATTTTTTCTATCAAAGATAGGTTTTACTCGGACGTTTCGCTAAACACGCATTTTCAGTGTGTTGACTATTTATTTTATAAATTATTGATTACGTATTATATTTTAATGTCTCAAAACACTGAAATATATATATTGATTATGTAGTTTTTGTATGTCTACCCCACCTTTTTCCATTTTTTGACGGAGCAAGATAATTTCAAGCGGTTTCGCTGCATCCAACATCTAAGAAAAAACTGAAATACCCTTTTTTACGATGTCGGGTAAAACCAGGAATTGATAGGTAAAAAATTTAATAAGTCTGTTCTGATAAACCGCACATCCTTCGAGGCGATTTTTTCGGCATTCAGTACAAACGATTCGTGCAAACTTTTTTTCCAAAGTCAGTTTGTAATTTGACACATTTAAAGATAAAATTACATTTTGTTCATCGGTTAAGTCAGAGAACCTGTGTACCGAGAAATATACGAAGAACCTGCCTAGTGTAATTTTATGTCAATCGTCTATGTTCTTTACTGTTGTTATTGACATAGAAAATTACACTAGCCGCAGGAATCTTCGATTATACCTACCTGGGTAGTTCTTCAAATGTAGAAAATGTTTGGACAATAAAATGTTTGTCATTTAACACCTCTGAAGGGGTAAAATTATAGATTTCCGGATTTTTCAAAACAATGTTATGGAATGTCAAATTACAAAACAATTATCATAAAATTCGAAGGAAAGCTGTACTTATTAACAAAACATGGGTTCGAAGGATAATGTGGTTTTCCAGACACCTACTTTTATAGGTAATTCCGGTATTGCACGACAGGCGCTAAAAAAAAATGGTCATTAAATTTACTTTGATGTTGGATGCAGAAATCCGTTTCAAATTATCTTGCTCGTTTGAAAATGGTATAGGGCAAAAGGGCTTAGGGTACCGTAAAAATCCTACCTTATTTTTTATCAAACTTTCCGTTTTTAGGGTGACTTTTTCGAAAGCCTACTCTTAAACGGTCACGACTGTACTTTTTAAATTAAAATATTTTGTTAACACAATCCGTTGAGCTATTCTTAGAATTAATTCATGCTGACTGAAAATATTGTAGCGTTGAACTAATCGATAGTTTGACAGGGCCATTCGGCCGACAGAAATGCCAATCTGGCGGGCAGAAATTTTACTGCCTCGGCCACAAATTTAGGCCGGCGTTGAAACCACATGGTCAGCCACGAGGAAATGTGACAGAACTCTCCGGGACACCTTGCACACACGAATACTACGAACGCCTTTTCGAGAAGAGACCCGGGGAAATAGTAGTGGTGTATGGATGCATGAGAATCGCTTGTAGGTTTATAAATATAGTAACTGAAATATAGCAGTTAGCACCTTAAGGGTACTATTCGCGGGTTTTATGGGGCCTTAGGGTAATAAATGCTCCAAAATGACCGCGGTGATAACAAAGTGTACTACCGACCAAATCATCAAAAAAAAAATTTTCGAAATTTTCGTGTTTTTTCTGTTTTTCTAAGTATTTTTGAAAATGAACTAAAAAAATAAATCTCTCTTAATTTAACAACTAAAACGTCGAAATATTCATCTTACGTAAGCCAACTGTCTGATCAGTGTTCAGTGGCTTTTTTTGAGCCTACTTACAAAATAATCAAAGCACATTTTTTTTCGAAAAATTTTTCACGTGGACCTTCAAAAATTCATATTTTGAGTTTGGGGTCGAAATTTGAAAAAAAAACGCTTTAAAGGAATTTCTATTGTTTCGAGACTACCTTCTGTAAAAATGTCAGTGAAGTTTGAAATTTAACCTAGGTGGAGATAGATTTTACGATGAACAAAGTCCAAAAACGGTGGTTTATCAGATATTCTAGAAAAAATATAGCACTTATCGACAAAACGCCTTTAGAAAGTTTAAATACTAATTATACAGGTTATATTAAATTTAGGCTTTTTCGAAATAAACCTAGGAGGAGAATAGATAAACCATTTTGGCTTAGGTCTCTTGTGTCGCTAATGCGTCAGGGAGTGTGTGCATATAAAAAGTTTTGTCACATTTCTCACGCCAGCTAAATGCTAGATCTACAAACTGGCAAATCTGAATAATATCCTCGAAGCCCGTTGGCCAAGGTTTTATCGAGAAAAAACCAATTCGAGCGACCAGTACCCCCTTAAGGCCTTAGGGGCAATATAAATTGGTGATAACAACGTGCACTACCCACCAAATCATCAAAAAAAAATTTCCAAAATTTCGTTTTTTTTTGATTTTTTTCTAAGTTTTTTTTTTCAAATGAACTTAAAAAATACGTTTGCTTTAATTTAACCACTAAAACTTCAAAATATCACCTTGAAGTAAGCCAACTTCTTGATCAGTGTTTCAGTAGCTTTCTTTTGAGCCTACTTACAAAAAAATCGAAGCACTTTTTTTTCTCGAAAATTTCCTCGTGGTTCTTAAAAACANAAATGAAAAAATTCAAGAGTTTCAGAAAAAGGCTAAAAACGTCATTTTCGTTGCTTATTTACGTACCCTTGAAAAGTTTATTTTAGTAATCTGATTAGTTATTAGAATAATGAAATTCAGATGAAATTTTTGGCCTTCTGCTGATATAAAAATTTAAAATGAGATAAATCCCATGTCTGGTTATCACACTATAAGCGCTCAAAGTTGAACCTCAAATGAGGTTTTGTGCCTCCACTGAAGTTTTTTTTTCGAACGTTCAAGGGTTAAATTTAAGTTCGGTCCAAAGTCTTACGCGTGTAAAAACTAATAATACAAATTAAAAGCAAAAGATATTTTTGTGAAAAAAGCAGCAGAAAACATTCGGGATTGTTTATAAAAATCGTTTAAATATTTTTGTCATCAAACAAAAATAACCACTTTTCAGCAATAATTACAGTTCAGAAAACGATTTTAAACATTATGAGATGTTTTTTTTTTAAATTGAGCCAAATTATTTAAAATATCTATTCAACTGAACTTTCTTACGCACATTTTTAAAAACAACATTTCCATAAGAGTTAATTTAGAAATAATCGTTTCCATTTTTTTGGAAATTTTCAAATCTGGTCTCCATAATCATTATAAATTTTTATGGAAATCATTTTACCAAAAACAGTAGTTGTTGATAAAAAAAATGTATAAATGATAAAATTTCAAAATAACATAAAGATCAAAAATATTTTTGGACGTATATTTCAGTTTTTGCTACTTTTCATGGTAAAATCACCACCGTCCAATAAAACAAGCATGTAACGCCAAATTTCAATTATAAATATTTTAAAGGTCCGTGTCACATTTTGTGTTTGCTCTGCGCGGCGAACAAAATGCGCGAGGTGAATGTCAAGCCCCAT
Source organism: Oikopleura vanhoeffeni (assembly GCA_004367855.1). Taxonomy (NCBI): domain Eukaryota; kingdom Metazoa; phylum Chordata; class Appendicularia; order Copelata; family Oikopleuridae; genus Oikopleura; species Oikopleura vanhoeffeni. The sequence continues at coordinate 182,491 of SCLH01000609.1, forward strand.
TTCGTGACGCTGATGGTCAACTGGAAAATCGAAGACATGAAAGTTCTCAGCGACAAAATGAAAAAATCAATCGAACAGTACGATCATTGGGAAGAGCGGATCAAAAAATTTGGAAAGGCCAAAAACGGCACTTTGCCACAGTTTCAGGAGCTCCTTAGTGAGGGGGCGAAATATGACACCACTCGGACATTTCAGGAGTTGAGGCAAACGGTAGAAGAGGCTCAAAAAGCACATTTACTGGTCGCAGAAGTGTTTGACGCAAAGGCTAGGCCCTGTTTGTCCATGGCTGACCTCAAATCGTTTTGTGAAAAAATTAAGCAATTTCCGTTCAAGCTAGAAAAGACCGAATTGCTCGTCGAGGAGTTAAACAAGGCGAAACTGGTGCTAGGCTAGGGTGGGAAATGGGATTTGAGACATATTATCAAAAAGTTTGTACTGTGATTTTGGTCTAAAGACAATTTGGACAAAATATGCGGTGAACCTTAGCTTTTGATTTTTGGATGTTGCAGGGGCAAATTTCCAAGTTTTTCATATCAACAAAAAAATTTCTAAATTGTTTTGAATAATATATTTAGGCAGCGCTCCTAGCAAAAATATTTACTGTCAAGCGTACACAAGTCTTTAGACAATCAAATCCTACGCATTGTTTCGGAAAATCTGAAAAATGTGATTATAGGCGGACAAAACGGGAATGTTGACTATAAATTCAACGACCATAAAGATGTACCGGACAAAACGGGATTTCCAATTCTATCCGCTTGGCCATGGCTAGGGTTTTAACGCCGACAAACACTCAAAAAAGCAACTCGGGAACCGGTGGTCGGACTTTTTTCAAATTTTCAGGAATAACTAAAAATGACCCAGAAAGATCAAAATAATAGTCAAAATATTCCAACTTGACTTTAAATGACCTAACGTGACCCCAGGAGACCTAGAGAAATCCTCAAAAAACCAACTCGGGAACCAGTGGTCGGATTTTTTTCAAATTTTCAGGAATAACTAAAAATGACTCAAAAAAATCAATAAAAGGGGTCAAAATATTCCAACTTGACTTTAAATGACCTAACGTGACCCCAGATGACCTCTAAAATAAACAAAATCGTAACTTCTGAACCGCTCACTGGATCATTTTAAAACTTACGCAAATAATTAAAAAATACTTGAGTAAATACTTGAGTAAAATACCTGAAGGGAGTCCGAAAAAATTAGTCAAAATAATCCAACTTGATTCAAAGTGACCCACAGTAATTTAAACGCTATCTACCGGTAACAATGGCGCTACCACCAATATTTTTTCATTTCGATCATTTTATTTGGTGACGATTAGCCCCCTAATGTGGAAGAAAAGTCATGACAATTTTGTTTTGGCAATAAGTGTTAAGAAAAATAAAAAAAGAGCGCGATTGAGCGCAGTAATTTTTTGTGATAACATAATTTTATTAAAAAAGTTGCACCCGAAAAAATCAGAAGTTTTGAAAAGGCTCACAGTAAAATTTGATATTAAATAAAAATCACACCAAAAATAATTCCACTTTCCCACCTTTCACTAGACGAACTGAAAGACGATGACTTATCTCTGGAAACCTGTGGGACTTTGATAGCCCGGGAGAAAAATTTAAAGCTTGATATTATTGATATGAAGCAAATCAAGGAGCTGCAATTTGTTATAGAATTTATGCCGAAATTAGATCAAGTTTACACTTCGATAAATGATGCAAAAGATCTGGTCGAAGAGGTTTGAAATTTTTTTTATTATGAAATTTATAGCGAAAACATTTTGTCGTCAAAATTAATTTGACGAAAATTTTTTCACCGATTTAGAATATATATTTTTAAGGTAAAATTTACGAAAATACTCCCACCCAGCTTTTGTTTAAGGGGGTACTGGTCGCTGGAATTGGTTTTTCTCGATAAAAACTTGGCCAATCAGGTCTCGTGAAAAAAATTTCAAAAAAAATGTGCTTCGATTTTTTCGAAAGTAGGCTCAAAAGAAAGCCACGGAAACACTGATCAGAAAGTTGGGTTACGTCAAGATGATATTTTGACGTTTTAGTTGTTAAATTAAAGCAAACGTACCGTATGCGACTCTAATTTGAAATTTTCTCGTTGAAATATACTGCAAACTAAAAGCTTATGAGAAAAACCGAAAATGCTGATTTGTAGATCTATCCTTAATCTTGCGAAAAAGTACATCACAAATTATTTTTGACCATTACACCAATAGTTACAGTATCGTAACAAGATGACCTTTTCCAAACTGCAAAATCTATCTCATCCCAGACCATATATCCAATTGAGCTCAAATTTTCACAGATCAATTAACCATAGCATGCCCATTTTGACCAAATTTTAGAACGCCGAAAAACCGCCGTTTTTCACAATTTTAGACTTTAAAATCTATCTCCTCCGAGGATACATTGCAATATGGCTCAAATTTTTACAAAGTATTCTTCAGAGTATAACTAATTGATTTAGGTGGAATTTTAGGTAATTTCCGGCTGAAGTTCGAAATATGAATTTTCAAGGTCACGTGAAAAAAGTTCCGAAAAAAATGTGCTTCGATTTTTTCGAAAGTAGGCTCAAAAGAAAGCCACGAAAATACTGATCAGAAATTTGGCTTACGTCAAGATATATTTTGTAGTTTTAGTGGTCAAATTCAAGCAAACGTTATTTTTCAACTTCATTTTTAAGAAAATACTTAGAAAAAAATCCAAAAAAATGCGAAAACTTCGAAAATTTTTTGTGTATGCTTTGATTGGTAGTACACTTTCTTATCACCCCAAATCAATTTGGAGCATTTTTGATGTCTCTAAGGTCTTTATTAAATCAGAGTCCACTACCCCCTTCAACAGACAATTTAGCTTTTTATGCCCAATTTATAAACTTGCTAAAAATTAACTCCATTTCTAATTTCCTCCACTTTTAAAACTTTTGTGATAATTTTTTTCAGGGCTCAAAATTGGTTGGCATGGAATTCAACAAAACATTCTTTGCTAAATTTAAAGGTAAGCTATCTCTAGGTTCAGTTTATTCTTCTGAAACGCCACAAATTTTTCTCCTCTATAGTAAATCCGCATAAGTAGGGCGAATTCCTGGGAGTTGGAAAAAGTAGAAATATTGATAGTATCGATTTTGGCCAAAATTCTCAGGAATTCTCCCTCCGCATAAGCATAAAAAACATTATTGAATGAATAATGTCCTTTTCAGGCGAACTAGACATGGTTTTAACAAACTTTTTTTGCATATGAATGCTGACCGATATGCAATTGTGGAATTTTTTTCCGATTCACCGGTAATTTGCAAAAATCGTTTGTTCGTTAATTTTGATCAATTTTCATGACTGATTTCCGGTCACGTTATCAACCTTTGAAGCAAAAACAATTTTCACCATATATTTTTCCCAAGGATTCACAGGCAAAAAACCATTTGTCGCTATCTTGTCTAGTTCTCCCAATCGAAATCACAGGGGGTTGACCTGAAATAAAATCGACCTAAAGGTAGTTTTTTTTTAGGTAACCCCACCCTAGTCATGACGCTTAAAGGGAAAAACCATAGTTGCATTCAACAGCCAACTCAAAAAGCTCCATAGAGAAATTTTATTAAGTTGATATGACATCCGGTTCACCGGATATAAACCGGAATGTAATTTTTGGGTAGGTTTGAATCTCGATGGACCCACAAATTTTTCTCTTAAAATCAGCCGAAAAGTTAAATTTTTATGTTCGTTTATTCTTATTTCACGATTGTCTACACATTTACTTAATTCCTGGAAGAAAAAAATCGATATCTTCCTATACTCAAATATCTATATAATAGATCTCCGGTTACCGGGTTAGTGCGATGAAATAAAAAAAAATCTCCATTGAGCTTTTTTAGTTGGCAGTTGAATGCAGATAACCGTTTCTCGATATCGCCTATGGATTTCTCGTAATCGTCATGACTAGGGTGGGGTGACCTAAACCTAACTACCCTAGGTAGTTTTTTTTAGACGCGACTGATTTGACTTTTTACCACTTTGTTATTATCAAAATTGTAAGAAAACTTAATTTTTGGAATTTTATTTTTCAGCCATTACTCTTAGAATTTCTTCTAGTTTCGTATGATACCCATATTGGAATTTTCGAAAATAAAAAAAATAATTTTGGCCTAAGCTTTTTTAGTTTCCAGTTGAATGAAAAAAACCGTTTTGTGATATCTTATACGGTTCGTCTGTGGTGAAAAGTCAAATCTGTCGCGTCTAAAAAAAAACTACCTTAAGGTAAAGCGACACCAGTTATTCTTCCGAAAGAGCAGGTATGCGAGATTTTATGGTGATAAAGTAAAATTTCTCATTGACCCCCTTATTCCTTTTATTTTTAGCCTTCGAAGACGACCTTGAACTAGCTGTTCGATATGAAGCCAATGCTGCTGAATATTTTGAAGATCATGAATATCATGATTTGAAAGAAATTGAAGAATTTTTAGACAATATAAAATCTGTTCGAAAGCAAATACAGCTGGAGCAGTGTAATGAACTTGAGGCGGAATTTCAAAAATCTGCAAAATGGCTACAGAAGTATCAAAAATATTTTAAATTAAATGCAAATACGGGTTCGGAACCAAGCTTACATGTGGCAAAAGCGCTTTTAGAATTATCCGATGATTTGTCAATACAACCAAGCGAGGTAAATTTTTACAAGTGTCCCTGTTGTAATAAGGGGGTGGTACCCGCTAATCCAGGCTCAGCCAGTAATTCTCATAGATTTTTTTTTGAAAGTACAGAGGAAAATTAGTCGATCAGCAGTATTTTCATTATTTTTTGCTAGAAACGTATTTTTATGGTTTTTGAAATTATTTTTATCACTTTTTCTTCATAGTTTTAAATTCCCGCTTTTGGAAAAAAACCCAAAAAATAAATTTTCATAGGAACAACTCTCCGCGAAGTTATACGTTTTCTATTTCTATACGTTTCAATTTTTGGACTTTAAATTCCATCGATGAGTAAGCTTTTGATTGAGACCCATTAAATCGGCTCAACAAACGTTTTTAGGTCATTCTGAGGGGAACTGGCAGAATCGTTCAAAAAACGATAGTAACAGTTGTGCGTGTGTATTGTTTGGTTAATAATAAGGTAGTTTTTTTTAGGTGTGACAGATTTGACTGAGTCACCACAGACGAACCGTATGATATATCATATATCACAAAACGGTTTTTTGCATTCAACTGGGAACTAAAAAAGCTTGAGCCTGAAGGCCAAAAATTTTTTTTCAATTTTCGAAAATTTTTCAGATACAGGGTGTAAGATTTTTACCTTCTTTTTCCAAATTGGATAAATTGCTATCTGCTAATGAGAACGATTAATTTTGGCAAAAACCTACGTCTTTCTCAG
>SCLH01000609.1:187865-205849 GCA_004367855.1 Oikopleura vanhoeffeni
GAAAAAGAAGGGAAAAACCTTACACCCTGTATTTTTCAAATCATTTCAAAATTCGAGATTTTCAAATGACCAATTATGGGTATGAAATGAAACTACAGAAAATGACTTTAATAGGACGGCCCTTGATGACAGAAAAGCTGTCAACATGACTTTAAACGACGGACACCGCAGCCAAAAATTCCGTCGACGCCTTAGAAAATTTCCGAAGGAAACTTTTGCAAAGTCAGAAATATTATGATCTTGTCCGTATGCCCTTGGACGGCATAATTATAAATCATTTTCAGTCAATATTGCCGTACTTGTCCGTATAGCCTTGGACGGCATTATTACAAACCATTTTTAGTTAATATTGCCGTCCTTGTCCGTATGACCTTGGACGGCATTATTATAAATCATTTTCCAGTCAATAATGCCGTCTTCCTCCGTAGGGCCTTGGACGGCATTATTATAAATCAGTTTTTAGATAATATTGCCGTCCTTGTCCGTAGGGCCTTGGACGGCATTTTTATAAATCATTTCAAGTCAATATTGCCGAAATCTTATGATCTTGTTCGTAGGCCAGCTGGTAATTACACCCACTAAGTGATATCGTGTTAATTAATGAGGTATGTATAGGGAGCGCACCAGTAAAACTAACGAGAGAACTACAGTAGTTGATACAAATTCTTTGACCTCACTGGGGTTGTTGACCCAGAAAAAAACGATTCCGGGCAGAGAAAAAAAGTTTTTGGCCATCTAGTGGTCAGAAACTGACTTTTTAAAACGTCCATTTAGAGCACTTAAGTTAACTTCGAATTTGAGCATACAAAACTCCATTTACTTAATTTTTCAGAATTAGGGCTGTTGCCAGAATAAAAGTTCCGCGCACAACACACAGCCCTCTCTCTGAACGCAACTTCACCCCTAACTTCCTTTCCTGGACCAAAAAGAGAAATTTCTGACAACCACACACAACAACAACTTTAGGTCAATTCTCGTAGGAACTCGTGGCACCTCTAGGATTTCGTCTTCTCTAAATTAAAACCCCAGGCCTACATTAAATAAATGTTGTTTCTGTCAGATTGTGTAAATTCTCCTGGAGACACAGGACAACAACAGCAAAAATTTTACAACCATCCCCACGCCAGTCCCCACGTTAACCAGCCGCAAATTTAAACAAAAAAACGATTATTTACGGGTAAATTCGGATTTTTGAAAAAAAAAATATTTTTTCATTTTGAATTTGCTCAAGATTTTTTTTCTCGTTTAGCTTCAAAGAGCAACCATGCAAAACTTAGAATCTGACTTCTTTGTATTTCGAAGCTTTCATGTTTCCGCGGTTTTGATTGGTTACCGGTTCAGTCGAGCTTTTCGTACTGCTGTTAACTAAGTGACAGCTACCTGCCCCTTGTAAGCCCCAAACGGGAAGAGATTATCGGGGAAACATACCGGGTTCTCTTAAACCTCGGAGATTCCGATAACCCGCTCTACAGCACACCACTCGCTTTTGCTCGGAAGACACGCGAATTTTGTCCGATTTTTGACCGCCGCCCGACGCGTTTTTTGCTGACCCGGCGACATCAGACCGAACAACACGGCTCACACTTCTCTCACGTCCTATTCTATACGAGAATGATCCCAACTCCCCACGTCAAACGTTTTAAATGTTGGTTTGTGGGGAGTAAATTTTGCTTCCAAAAGAAAAAGTTTTGGGCTTTTTTTAATTTTGACACAAGAACGCCTGGTTGGAGTAACAATCGAAATTTGTGTAATTTCGGACCTTGTATTCGTTATCTGAACCTAAAAATGTAAATTTTCGGGTAATGTGGTTATTCAAGAGAGAATTTCTTGGCAATATTCTTATTTCTGACCAACCAGACAACACCCTGTTGGAGTAACACGACATTTTGTTATCTCGACATGGTAGTCGTCCAACTCAAAAGATGTCATTTCCCGGGTATTTTCTTTCAGAGAAAGAAAAGTGCTGGGCATATTTATATTTGAGCAGAGCGGAGACGACCGCGTACTCTGGTGGATGAGTGGAAGCCCGACGCGATATTTTCAATATATGAAAAGAACTGGTCTATTGGTTTATCCTCTGACTAGAAAATAGTACTAATCTGGGTAACTTTTTCAAGAGCAAAACATATGCTTTATAAAATTTTTTGGCATATTTAGATTTGGACATTGACACGCGCACATGGCTAAAGAATTTCCTTGTTGTTTTATCTTGGAACAATAGTATGTTTTAAACCCGCATTTTCAGGCGATAATATTTTCCTGCCTTATTTTTTATGTGAAAATAAACCGTCCCCGCGTGCGAAACATGCCAGATAGCGTTAAAGAAATATTTTTAAAATACATGTTTGAATAAATGATGTTATAATGGCCCCCCCCCCTCGCCCCCCGCCGCCCCCCCCCCCCCGACTTGTAAAAAAGTAACACCTGTCTCTTTGTCCTAGATTGGGATTTGGCGGAAACTAAAAATTCCGTTACCGACTGGACCGCTTTTGCATTGCGGCAGCCATTTCCAATACTCAAGATAGTTCTAGAAAATAGTAAATCGTCAAAATAGTTAATTATAGTGTTATGTATTTAATTCGAGTGAACGTTCCAAGCTTCAATTTTGCGGTGTCCATTGTAATTGTTGAATAATTTATGACACATGTCTCTATTCCTGGAAACAACGAAATTTCGTGAGCCGGTAGACCAGAAGACAAGGGGGCTTGGCCCGCATATCTTTTGCTGCAGTTTTGAACTGGTACAAGGTGCGGAGCCACCTTGTCAGCCAGTTAATATAAGTTGGCCATTTTTGATTTAACTCCCCCATGCCCCAATCAGTTGTGAAACGGCCGAAATAAATTCAATCTCCATCCAACATTCGTGTTTCTTCACGTATATCGTGAATATTCATGTCCGCTAACCGAACAGCTTCGAATTGCATAACAGAAATTAACTTCCGTTATATCAGAAGTTATAACCCCTATAGGTCCTACGAAATACGGAAGGAAGCCCAAAGTTTATTTGTGAAACGAGATTATTCTTGTGAAACCTTTGGTGGTACGCGAAAAAATGTTCGTAAAACAACTCTGAAAGCCTTAAGATAATTCCCCCCATCATTTTAAGCCCCAAATTACTGGCCAAAATCTTTCCCAAAAAATGCTGTTTTACGGCACAACCAGGGTGTGGTCCTTGGGTGGTAAATTGAAAATCACGCCCAAAGAATTTTTCTTGAAAAGTTACCCATTAGAACGTAATGACATTTGGTCCTACTTGTTTCCAGGTGCTCGATATTCAAAAAAGTCTTTTAGCAGCACCGGTTGGGTGGTGCGGTGCCCGAACACAATGATGCACCAGAAAAATTCTTCTCTTGGGAAGTTCTTTATTCCAAATCAAAGGTATGTGATTAGGCCCTAGATACACGCCGTCGAACTATTTCCAAGAAAGTGCTCTTTTTAACACCACAGGTGGTTGGGTCCCGGATGTCCAAATAAATCATGCCAACAGCATATTTTCCGTCTTGAAAATTTACTCCAAATAAGTAGTGATTTTAAGGCCCCATGATAATCAGTGTCTAATTGCCCAAACAAGTGTGCTCTTCTAAACGACCCGGGTTGGTTGTCCGGGTGTTCCAACACAAAGCAAGAAATCTGCTTTTTTGTTTCGAAGTCCACCCTAATTCTTAAAATTATTGGTTGAAGATTATAATCTAGTTCTTCTTCTCAAAGTAGCACATCTGCAGGCCAATTATCAGACAGGCTGTTTTTTGCCGCGGGATTCTCGTCAGACAGAGGATCATAAACGGAGTTCCCGGGGTCAAAAGAATGGATCAGGACAGAGTTCTCCCTTGGCTGTCAAAGTCTGTGCCTCTAGCGTGATGCGCAAGGTTCCGAGAAAAAACGTTGTGCGCGATTCTTTTGACCACGAGTTTGGGTCCTAAGGGGGAGGTAGGTCACTATTAAAAAAAAAAAAGCTACCTTATTTGGCATTAAGTTTCTAGGAAGCATTTGGGGGAAATTCCAAACTAAAATCCGAGCCCAAACGTATTTTGACGCACTATCATGTCCTTCCTACTGGAGTCCGAAAAAAACGGTCTGTATTCCTGAAGCCTTCCGTCCAGGAGAAGTTATCCACTGTTGAAAGCGAAGAAAATGTAGAAGAATCGCGGGGTTTCAAACGTTAAGGATTTCTAGGGAAAAGAAATCGAAGAGCAGGAAATTTTGCAAAAAAGATGGTTCCACATATGTAAACCCTTGTCGACTTCTTCGGTACTCTGGTGTAAATTGTTCAGTGAACGCTTTGTTGTGGGGTGTTAAGCAGAAAGATTTTGCCGATTTTTGAAAAGAACCGTTGAGTGCTTCTAGAGTAGACGTCCGAACGACCTGGTGGTGGTGATGTACCACAGGTGACCTTTGAGTATGTTAAGTCGTTAGACAAGGCAGAGTTCGACAAAACGAGTATCCTCAGAATTTTTAAAACTGCCCTAGATTTGTTCTGAGGCGTGATTGAAAGGTACCAAAAAGCGACACCTACCCCCTTAAGATGTGACATTTTCGTCCATAAAATATTTTTCGACCCCCCTTAAATGGCACCATATCAGTTTATTGTAATATTTGTTCAGACTTCAACTTTACGAACAAAAATAAAAAAAGCTGAAGAATGGCTTGATAAATTGCGAAAAGTCTTCCTCAAAAAAGGTGGATTTTGGACCTTATCCGAGGTGCTTTTACCACGAAACGAGCAACTGTCAAAAATTTCATTCAAAGATTTGAAGGATCGAAAGAAAAAAGTTAAAGATTTAGAAACTAAAAATATAAAAATTTCGGAAAATGGGGTTGCTGAGGATATCAAAAGATTATCGTCGGAAGAGATTTGGCGACTGGAACGAAATGAATTACAACTTTATAATAGAATAAGATTAAATAACACCAATAAACTAAAAGATACCAGCGCTACTTATTGCAACTGCCAGCGAGGGGCAAAATCGGTAAGAATATTAATGTTTTTACCAGGACTGTGTGGCGAAAAAAAATGTTTGTTAATATCGACTATGATACGTGGGTGCGAGTGATAACTAGGCGTCTTAACTGGATCGAATCCACAAATGGGAATCCACCAAATTTTGACGATCGAGAATTAGTAGATTCCTATTGGTGGATACGATCAACTGACGACACAGTTTTGACGCGTAGTTCTCACTCGCACCAAAGTATTATCTTCGATATTAACACACATCTTTTTTGCTGAAAAATTGAAAAAAGGATGTGCTGAATGATATTCTTTGAATAATCTCAAATCGAAAAACCGATAACTTGAGTTATCAACATTCTACATATGTCGGCGAAAAGCCGTCATAGTAAACGCTCGAAAATTATTTTATTATGATAATTGGGTCATATAATTTGAGTAATATTATATATCATATAATATGAGTCATATAATAGACATAGTGAATGAGATCTTACGACGATGCCAAATAATGAGAAAAACAATTTTTTATCTTGAAGAATTTTCTTCATTATTTCGTATTCTCCTAAATGGCATTCACTTTGCATCGTAATATGACCCTTTGGTTTCATATTTCATAATTTGACCCTGGAAAATATTGACCAGAAAAAAATTGAGGAAAAATAAATATTTTCTTATTCATCGAAAAGACGATAGATTTTTCTAAAACAATTGTTTCTTGCTGCGAGACTCATAGCAATAAAAAATCGTTTTTTATTTATGTTTTATTTATTGATAACGATGCCGTTTTTTTAGTAAATCATAAATTGCATGAAGAGATTAGAAAAACTAGACATAGGGAATAAGTTTGTATGAATAACTATTCGAAATCTATGTTTTCAGACTAACTAATGTCCTAAAGTGTGACGTGTACCATTAACCGGTTCGCCGGTAAACCGGAGATCTATTATATTAGGCATTTTCAGTAATAAAATTTGAAGAAAAAATAGAAAACTTGTTTTTTTCTGCCAGGAATCATCAAAATATATATTCAAGCAGTAAATTGTGTAGACAATCATGAATATAAGAATGAAAAAATAAAAAAAATAACTTTAGCGGCTAATTTCCAGAAAAAATTTTTGGGCTCATTGTTTCGAACCTACCGAAAAATTAAAATCCGGTTTATATCCGGTGAACCGGTTTAATGGTACTGTCCAGACTTTAGTGCATTAGTTAGTTTGAAAAACAATAGCTTTCGAATGAGATTTCATTACAACTTCAATCATTGTCCCAGTTTTTTCCATCTAATTCAATCAACAAATTAGGCATTTACTAAAAAAAAACGACGTCAACGTTTTCGATAATATTTATCATTTTCAGGCAAATGTTTTACAAGTCAATTTTTACCACATAAATAATACAAAATTTTGTAAAAATATCTTCAAAATATATTTAAGTTAATGTATCAATGTGAATTATGTGGCGAATGGCTTCATACGCTATGTCTCCCTCGTCGAAATCAAACTTCCTCAGATTTATGTTCAAGATGTATCAGATCAAGGAGACCGTCTCTTCACTTTATTTTACCTGTATTAGTCGAACTACAAGCCCAAGAATTGCACATAGAAGAAGCAGATTATTTACAAGGTACAGTTTACAAGTGATCTTTAAATTAAACTGTTAGAGATATCGGAAAACGATTTTTTGGATGAGCATTGGGGCGACTTTGCACGAGGAAACCTTTGGCAATATTTGTTCTGACACACAACGCCATCCTATAGAGTAAAGAGCCCTTTTAACCTCTAAAATTTGAAAGTTACCGGTTTTTGGCTAATCACTGGTCAACCGGTCGAGGTAAGAAATCGCAAAAAAGTTTTGACGATTTAAATTTTCTTGGCTATCGGATACAAAAAACCGTTTCCCGATATCTCTTACCGTTGCTTTCTAGAGGGGGTGCCCATTAAAAAAGTTACCTCGGTTTGAGTTTAAAGTTGAATAGGAGGCCAAAAATGGTATAGAAGCAATTCATTTTTTTTTAACTTCGAAAAATTTATCCGGCCGCGCAGGCATTCAAGTTTCTGAAGCAAGTCTCTCAAAATAGGAAAAAAAATGTTTTGCCCGGAGTCTTCTGTATCGAAGATGATGCCGGTCTCAATATTTGTTTTTTTCTTGTAGGAGATTCGCTTTAAAACATGAATGTGAAAAGATTAAAATAACAACCTACGCAGTAATGTGCGTAGGTTGTAATTTTAATGTTTCAAGAACGTAGTTATGACGCATTCATGTATTGAAGCGAATCTCCCAAAATAATAAAAACGATTTTTCTTGTGACTGGCATCATCTCCGAATTAAAAAAACCTGTCCTACTTCACTTTTTCATAAAAACTTCTTTCAGCTTTAATCGAACGTGTCGTAAGATGGCAGTCTGATTATAAATGCTTGTTGCAAAAAATCGACGACGATAACACCCGCGAAGACTCTGAACGAAACGCTCAACTCTTATCAGAGACGCAAAATTTATACATTGAGTCGCTTTTACTAGAGGTTAATCTGGAAGAGTCTGTAAACCTGAAAGAGCGTATGAGATCGCGCTGGACACATTTGAACTATCCGACTCCGCCACCGGGTGCTGAATTGTCTGAAAATAGACTACCGACAGAACCTGGGCAAAAACCTGGCAGACGAAAAAGAGAAAAGGTGAGTTAAATTTGATACAGTCGTTATCCATGTTGTGGGCGTCACAAATGACGTCATTTTCAAGATTGAATTTCCCAAATTTACTCTTTTTTTAACTTTTATTTGATCGCGTTCGCGGAGTACACTTAACCCCCACCTGCTTTTATGTGTGTTTAAAACACAGAGACCAAAAATATTTTGGGGAAGTATCATGTTCGCCGGCGGAATATCGGAACAAACCCGCGAAAGTTCCCCTTATTTTTAATTTCAAGAATTTTGGTGAGGTTCAGAAATTGCTCATCAGACCGGAAATGCATGATTTGGATGCAATTTTTTGTTTAATGCAGTTAAAACAGAACTGGAACCAGATAATAATCTACAAATATACTTATGGGTTATTTTCGGAGATGAATATTTTGCCATTATTTATTTTGGTACCCAGCACCACCTGGTGATGTAATTGGCGGTCAACATTTTAAATTGACGATTTGAGAAGGTGCACATCGCACGCAAGAAATTCCATAAAGATGAAACTGAATTACTTTTTATGATTTTAATTTTACTTATTCAAAAGTAATATATTCTGTTTAAACCAAAATTTCGTTGCGGTCACGCTCGTGCCGTTTTTAATTAGAAAAAATCAATATTTATCTCTTTTTTATAGAGTTTGAAGCCAAAAAATACGGCAAAAGTAGGCACAATAAAAATTAATCTGAAAATCTCAAATCAGATTTTTTAGATTGATGGCTGAAGCCATGTTTCATAGTTAGCAAATACTAGTGTGTTTTAAAACACAGAAAAGCAGGCGGGTAATACAACATCAAAAGCAGGTGGGGTTAAGTAGTAAACTGTAATTCTACGCATTTTGGTGATTCACTTCATTCGAAGTTCGAACCTATTGTAAAACATTGTATTTGGGTTGCGAGGCACAACTATCATTTGATTGGTTGCTCCCTTCCAAATCTGACCAATGAAATCGGCCTATTCTGCAATCCAGGGTTTTGATTCGGTGCTAGTATCCCGCGTTTTTAGTATCATTTAAATATTCAGGATCTGTACTCTGAGGGTCTGTCAACCATATATTGTAAAACACCTTATAAAATTAAAAAATATTTTGACACATGACGTAATTTCGAATGCCTACGCGTTTTTCTTTTTTTGAACAAAAAAAAATATTTATGTCCTCATATCGCCGAAAATGCCCAATATCACCGAATTTTTTTGGCAACAAACTTTCGGCGATATTGGACCCCCTGTATAAGATAAATCTTCAAAAATTGAATTTTTCCGCACTTTTAATGACTTTTAGGTGTTTCATTTCAGTGGTGATTATCTGAAAGTTGGCTAGCGGAAAATAACCCAGAAAGTTCCATAAAGTTTTATAAATTTGAGTGAGCTTCAGTTGATTCATATAACTGATATTTCAAATTGCATCAAAATAATACATTTCTCGACTGATATCATATCAGTGATATGATATTAGTCCAGAAATTTATTACTGTAGTTGGATGCAATTTCCCTAAAGCGTTAACCTTAATTTATTAATTTTAAATTGCATAAAACATTTTGTTCAAATAAATTGTTTCTGCGTTTTTTATGCAATTAAAAAAATTAAAACCTCAAAATACCACCGCCATAAATAATCGATATTTCTCCTTTTTATCACGATTCACTTGACTGAATAAAATTATTTAAATAAGTAAACTTATTTTAGGAAAAGCCTGGAGTCCCAAACTTAAAACCAGATCGAAAAATTCGAAAAGTAAAGGTTGAACAAACTGAAAACGAAAGCGATGATGATGACGACGACGTCGAAGATGATGGACCATGCGCAGCCGGTAAATTTTCAAGTCTTAATTTGTCTTATTGAAACCGTGCGTATTTTAAGTTGCTGGAGTAGTGCCCAAATCGTTTGCCCAAATTTTATTTTACTAGTATATATTTGAATACAAATCTTGCATCCCTAAAAACTTTTGAAGGTCACGGATGGCTTGTCCAATCATTAACGAGCTTATAAAAATGATGGAAATACTTCTTGAAAATGTGTCTCCCTTTGACTTTTCAAGAAACAACAAATATTTTATGCTTATATTAAGGGGGTGGTCGTCAATAATTCGGGTTCAATAACGAATTTCACCGAGATGATTTTTTGATGAAAATTTGGAAAAATACAAGCATATTGTTGGTCTTTTTTTCCTGATACATGGTCAGGAAAGCACTTTTTGATCGTTTTAAAAATATTTCGCGGGACCTAGGTAACTTTTTTTTTTAAAGTTTTACGGTTTTTTGCATCGTGTAGCCAGAAAAAATTTAACCTCAAATTTTTTTTTGTCGATTTTTAGACTCCACCGTTTTACCGGTAATTTGCGGTTTGAAGAGAACTACCCATAATCTAAACCTAAAAATATACTTTTGGGGGTAACTTTTCACGAAAAAATTTTTGGCATTATTTTTTTTTGACACCCGACACCAACTGGTGGAGTAAAGAGCACTTATTGATCCTCGGCACTGGATTACCATAAAGACCTGCAATTATACTTATATGGGTAACTTTTCACGAGAAAATTTTTGGCATTTTTTTTGACACCCGACACCACCTGGTGGAGTAAAGAGCACTTTTTGATTCTCGGCACTGGATTATCATAGAGACCTGCAATTATACTTATATGGGTAACTTTTCACGAGACAATTTTTGTCATTTTTTTGACCCGCGACACCAATTGTTGGGCAGGGGTTTTTTTAACAAACAATTTTATAACAAAAAAGTTTTTTAAGAAAAAATTTTATAACAAAAAAGTTTTTTAACAAAACATTTTATAACAAAAAAGTTTTTTAACAAAACATTTTATAACAAAAACAGCATTTTTTAACAAAATAATTTTTTAACAGAAAAAACGGCATTTTTTAACAGAACTACCATTATTATCAAAACAAAACATTAATAGACAAAAAAACCATTTTTAAACAAAAACATTTTTTAACAAAAAAAAACACTTTTTTAACCAAAAATCATTTTTAACAAAAACTATTTTGCAAAATAAAATTTTGAAACATTTTAAGACTTTTTTGCGTTTATTTTTTGTTACAGTTTTAATAATAAATGAGAGAAAGACGCTCAAACTGGGATAGTCTCAGAAAAATAAAGATTGAAAAATTGAGGCTAAAATATTTATCAAGCAGGATTTCGTTAGCGACCCCCCTGCGATTGAGAATACTTAGTTTCAAAATCAGTATTTTATAAGTAGGGGGTTCAGTGTCAGCCACTGAGCTGGGCAGGGAATATTTTACATACTGTACATCTCAGATTGTATAGCATAACTTATGCTGCGTCATGAAGTTGTGCACTTATCACGCATATATATGAATTATTTCTCCAATAATAAAAATTTTCAGCTTAAATCTAAAAAAATTGAGCTTGAATACAAAATTTGATGCAAACTAATGAAATCTAAATGATGTACTTGAGTTTGGAGAGGACGCGATCGTAATTTTTTGGTGTCGTGAAATGAAATAAACAACATGTGGCTAAAATTCCGGCTTGCGCTGATATATTTCACGTGACCAAATTCTCTCAGTGATCTTCACATTTTCATGTTTTTAGGCATATATATTTACGTTCGAACAGCCTAGCACGAGTTTGGTCAGGGTTTTCTATAATGTACACTGGGGACGAGTTAGGCTGTACGAAGTTATGACAATTATTATTTCGAAGCATTTAAGATTATACTATCTTATGTGAAATTGTGCGCCGATCACGAATGCTGATTTTATTTCAAAAATTCATTGCAAAAAAATAAACAATATTTTTTTGGCCTTTCTGAAATTTTCATGAGGACAGTTTTGTCAAAAATGTTATTTTTTGCTGAAAAACGTTTTTTTTTTGTAAAAACTGTTTTTATTTGTTAAAAAAATGTTTTTTTTGTTAATAAAATGTTTTTGTTTAAGTTAAAATGTTTTTTTGTTAATAATGTTTTTTTGTTAATAAATGTTTCCCCACCTGGTGGAGTAAAAACACTTTTTGATTCTCGGAACTGGATTATCATAGAGACCTGCAATTATCCCTATATGGGTACTTCCACGAGAAAATTTTGGCATCATTAATTCTGACACCCGACACCACCTGGTGGTGTAAAATAACGTTTTTAAATCTCGGCACTGAAGATATCATGGAGACCGGAAATGATATCTTATGGGGGCAACTTGTAGAGAGAAATTTTTGAAATCATTTTTCACTCGTTTTTGTAATAAAGGGTGAATAAATCATGCAGAAAAAAATTGATAAAATGAAAATAAATGCTTCAGTAACAATCAACTATAAGCAGCTGTTTGATTTGTGAATGCTTTTGTTGTCGTGATTAGAGAACCGAGGTTATTACGTTTTCGACCCACTGCTCATTATTTAAATACTAAAATTACAAAAAAATGATATTAACGTGTTTCCAAGTTTAATGCATGGGTTGCCAGAGCGCGCAATATTGGCTGTTCTTGTCTGACTTCGAAGT
Source organism: Oikopleura vanhoeffeni (assembly GCA_004367855.1). Classification (NCBI taxonomy): domain Eukaryota; kingdom Metazoa; phylum Chordata; class Appendicularia; order Copelata; family Oikopleuridae; genus Oikopleura; species Oikopleura vanhoeffeni. Next base: position 199,970 of record SCLH01000609.1, read on the forward strand.
TGCGCAAATTTTGCCCGCAATTTTTTCGTTGTTTTAACAGCTGATAAATAATGGGGTGCATGTACATGGGACCATATCTCATATAAATTTTTTCCTCTCTCGATTTTTTCCATTTGGAATAGAAAGTTGAAATATGTGCGACTTTCTAACAACCGCACTTATGGTTTTATATTTCTGGTAAAACCGTGAATTAAAAAAAAACCTTTTTTGCCGATCGACAATTTGCAAAAAATTCATTATATATACGCATACATTCTTGTATATTATGAAGAAAGAAGAAATCTCAAAATAAATGCCTATAGGCTAGGATAATGATTCTGTGTGCATGGTGTGCGGGGAGAAGTTGCATTAATTTGTAAGATATAATAATAAAATGTTTTGTTTCGGGCCAAAAGTGTTAATCAGGATGGTAAAGTTTTACTGTCTTTTTAAATCTTCACATTTGTATATATCTGAATCGAGGGTAAGGCAACTTTTTTCGCTGCCGTGTTAAAAGACGAGTGCTATAAAGTCGTTTAATTGGTAATTAGGCCAATCAGTGAGTTCATCGTCTGAGATCTTTTTCAGCGTCTCATGATAATCCAGTACCGAGAATCAAAACAAAGGCTCTTTTACTCAGCCAGGGTGGTGTGCTCGGGTGCAAAAAAATAGATGCCAAACAATTTCTCGTTAAAAAGTTCCCAATACTAAATAATTGCAGGTCTCTATGATGAATCCATGCTGGAGGATCAAAAGTCTCTTTACTATCCAGCAGTGGTTCGGGGTCAAAAAATAAATGAAGCCAAAAATTTGTTCGGTGTAAAGTTACCCCCAAATTAGTATAGATCTTAGTGTTGACGATTATGAGTAGTTCTCTTAAAACCGCAAAGTTTACCAGGTGTTTTTTCCTAATTATCCGGTGGAAGATCGAGTCTATAAATCAGAAAAACAAATTTGTAGGTTATTTCTCCTCGTTTTTTGCTCCTGGAGGGGAAAAAGTTACCTATCTAGATATCTGTGTCGATAAAAGTTATCAATTACGGAAAGATCGAAAAACACGTGATTTATTAAGAAAAACGAGAACTAATGATTGGACAACAGCCGTCTCGTGGGCTCTGCAACGAAACGTCGATGAGCTACTCATCATGTAGGTTCAAATGTGTAAATTTTAAAGTCCTGGCACGAATGAACTTTTGATTGAGACCCTAAAAGTACGGTCAAAATATGTTTTTGATAGCTGTGGTTGCGTCTAAAGGACATAATGGCCAAAACCTACGCCTTTGATTGTTGTGTCGTCTCGTCAATTAAGGGATCATATGGCAAAAAAAATAAGTTTCAAGAGGGGTCTTTTTCAGATACAAAAATTCACCTCTTTTTCGTAAAAATGTATAAGCGAAGTAGCAAAAAAAAGGTCTTCACGATATTTTTCCAGAAAAAATTATAAACAACCTCTTTTCGAAAAGATTTAAAACCGAAGAGCAAAAAAAAAGGTCTGTCGACAAGTTTTCCCCAAAATATGTTTTTTATTAAAGAATACCCCGAAACTTGTGCTTATGTTTTCGACTCTTCATCGTTATTTGTTTGAATTTGCTTAGAGCAGATTTTAAAAAATAAGGACTAATATGGCAACCCAAAAGCTGAAGGACACAATATGGTCAAAAATTTCTCAGCTTGTCCTTATAGACGCACAACACACATAATGCTGAAAGCCAAATCCAGAATTTCCAAAAGTACTTGGTGCCGTTCGCTGTGCGGTTGCTCATTTCTGTCGATTAGTAGTGAGCTATAACATCATTGTTATACCCTGAAAACGTAAGGAGAATTATCTTGATATTTAGAGAAATATTCCGTCAGGTTTGTAAGCTCGGTTCTATTGGTCGACGCCAGTCTGTCGACGCTGCAGAAATTTTTTTAGAGGATGCAAGTTTTGTGGTTCAAGCATTATATTAAGCAGGGAAGGTCATATGTTGGTCTGATACAATTTGGTGACTGCTCCTTCAATTGGTCGGTTGAAAACCATTATGTTTCATAAATTCCCTGACTCCACCCCTTAAGGGGTACTGCGCTGGCTTGATGGGGCTAGGGCGCATAATAAATGCCTCGCAAGAATGACCCGGGGTGATAACAAGAGTGTACTAACCGACCAATACATCAAAAAAAAATGTCGCCGGTTGTTCCGATTCTTGTCTTAGTAGTTTTTCAAAATGAACTAAAAATACGTTTGCTTTAGATAACAACTTAACGTGCGGAAATTAGTCATCTTGACGTAAGCGCAACTCTTTGATCAGTGGCTTTCTTGTTGAGCCTACTTACAAAAATCGAAGCACATTTTTTTTTCGCAAAAATTTTTCACCGTGAACCTTCAAAAATTCAATATGTTTGAGTTTGAGGTCGAAATTGTGAAAAAAACGCTTCGTAGGAGATTTATTTGTTTCGAGCTTTTGACGCTTCTGTGTAAATATTTGACTGAAATTTTAAATACCTAGGAGGAGATAGAGTTTTGACGGGATGAACAGAGTCCAAAAAACGGTCGGTTTATGCGTCATGTATTCTAGAAAAATATAGCGACTGTACGACAAAAAACGCCTCCAGAAAGTTTTAAAACTTTTACAGTAATTGTTTAAAAGGACAACCCTTAGGACAAGTCAGGAGCAAAAATTCTGCCAGCGCAGCCGTTTGAAAAGGACACCGTCGAAGGGGAAATTGCCCACCGAAAGTCGTAAGGACGCTCGGAAAAATATGTCCGCAGGAATTTTTTTGGAAAGCGATTTAATGATTATATTAAGGTAATGCCGACAAGTTAACTCTCAGAACAATGGTAGGGTTTAATTGATTAAAGCAGCGTTCTTCCCCAGTTAAATCTAAATTTTCGTAGTTCCCGTGCAATTGCTGCGGAACAGGCAGAATATTTTATTTATTTTAAAACCTTAAAAATTGTGTTTCACGGGTGGTTGACTTGGAACAGCGTTGCTCAATGTGTAGCTGGTCTTTTCAGACACAGTATTTGACTTGTACATAATCTATGTCTGTCACAATAGAGAATGAGTGTTATGCAAAAATTCCGGTCCTAACAATGCTGTTTTTATTGCAGTTTTTCAAAAAAAGTTTGTAATTTACGTATGGAGGAAAAGGTATTTTTTTTGAAAAGGACAAGGTCGAAAGCGAAAATTTCTGCCAGACTGTTTTAAACCCAGGTACAAGTCTGAGCCAAAAAGTTGCCCCGACTGTCTAAGAGGACAGTTTGAGCAACTCGACCTGTCCGTTTAAAACGCACCCTACTGTCAGTCCACCCCTCGAAATGCAGTAAATAAATGCGCAAAAAAGTTAGGCATTAAGGGGGGCAAATGGGGATTATGCGCAATTTCAAGGGGGCATGCCTTTTTTCTAGGAAAAATTGTTTTTTCTTGGATTATTTATTGTTTTTGCGATTCTTTGAACAATTCTACCAAAAATACGAATTGTGGTTTTGCTGATTTCTAGTCTTCAGAGATTAAAAATTCAGAATTTTCTAGAAAATTTAAATTTAAATGAATGTACGAATAGATGTAGAAATCAATTAAGCGGTCTTATCATAAATTAATATACAGAATACAGTGGAAGTCGGTGCTAATAAATAATGAGGTTGAAAAGTTTAAATACTAAGCGTCAACCTTATTAAATAATGGCAATTGAATGCGAGATTTTAGAAATTTATAAATAATTCTTCTAAGAATCCTTTTGGTTTTTAAAAAAGTGCGTTATGTGGCATTGGAAAGTTTTCTTTTTGGGAGGCAGTACTGTAATTCATACTGTAATTGACAGCGTCACAATATCGCAATATAACTTTTCTGCTCAAAAGTGCTAGTGATCATGACTTATTCTTATTCGCCCTAAAGCCTCTAATTTGGATAGGTTTCTGGAGTACCAATGAATTCTAGCAATAACTTGTCTCTGTATTTGTGTACCGAATTTTCAGAAAAATAAGTACCAAATTACGACTGGCGTTTTTTTGTTATCGACCGCAACTGTCTGAATATAACTAATTCATATATTCTTTTTTTTGTGCTAATGTCCACACTATTTACGCTTTACAAAAAAACGCCATCGAAATATTATCTGCCAGGTATGAATCGTAGAGATAATCAAAAAAACCTTTTTACTAAAAAGTAGATATTGCGTACTGTGCAAAGAATAAATTATGCATTTAAGGGGTTGAAAAGTCTTTTCAGAAAAACAGGCATTTCGAGGGGTTGAAGGGGATTGATTTGCATTCGAGGGGGCGCATTTTCGATGGAGGGAACGTTAATCAGGTTATGTTAAAAGTTTAGCGTTTATTTCAAAGTAAAACCTAGGAGGATGTAGATAGAAGACTCATTTTGGCTTAGTCTCGTTGTTGTCGCTAATGTGTCAGGGAGTGTTGTGATACAAAAAAGTTTGACAACATTTCTCACGCAAAGCCTTAATAGGCTAATCTACAAACTGGCCAAGTCTGAATATGATCTTCGAAAGCCCTGTTGGCCAAGTTTTTATCGAGAAAAAAATTCCACTACTCAGTACCCTAAGGCAGGTTCCCCACGGAGTTTTTAGAGGGTTTTCAACTTGGTACCTCGGGATGTGTTGTTTATTTCCGTGGAAAACGTGCTGAAGTTATAACTTGATGTTTTGACCACTGATAACACGAAATCTGCTCTCTTCGTGACATGTTTTAATTTTGAGGTTGTGTAGGTCCGTAAGACTGCAAAAGGGGGAATGAGACCAAGTCGGGCTGACTCCGCGGCTCTCTCATAGATTGAAGTGTGTTTACCACTACACCACATTGCCGTATATTTTTTAGTCCGGGATTTCTCATTAAGTATGCGCGAATTAGTCGCTTGACCTAATCGGCACCTGACACCTCCCTAGATCGACTGGGAATCTCGTGATAAAACTTTATAATTTTTGAGTTCGTGATCCTCGTCAGAGGCTAGTCCGAATGTGGTGATTATTGGGTACATCAGGTCCTGTATAATCGAAATCGATATTACTTACATTTCAAGCGTCATGAGCCCTTTTGGGTTGGTATAGTCGATAAATTCGAATGCTCATTTGTAACGGAGGGTTACCGGTTTGCTCATTTTGGTGGCCATGCCCTTTGAATTAGTTTCTAGAGGTCCCCTTGTACTCTGCGTGAGTACTTCCTATTTCTCCACAGGTTATTCCTATCGGATTAACACTCTAAATCCAGATCACGGAACCAGGTTTAGTCTAGCTTGCAAGGTGCCACTTTTGTCTACCATTTGTAGGGTCCGTAATGATGAAAAGGGGGAATAGACAAGTCGGGGCTTTGAAGCCGCGCTCTCTTCATCATGATTTGAGTGTGTTTACCCCCACTCATCACATTGCCTTGATAAGTTTCTAAGTCGGATTTCCTCGAAATTGATAGCCTGCGAATTAGTCGCTTGACGCTATATAACATCCTGAACAAGGTGCCTTCAATATTAACCTACCAAAAAACATGATTGAGAAAAACAAAAATTTAGATTTTGGAAACAAGTTCGTTGAGCTAACTAAACATACAAAAAATTGTAGTACAGACAAATATTGCCAAACACTTATGATCATATTTTAATTGGTCAGATCCGAAAAAAAAGACTTTTTCAAACTTAGAAATCAGGGAAAAAATCGATATTTTTACAGGTGTTACGTCTAAAGAAGTTGGTTTAGATAACGTAATCATTAAGTTTAATTCGTTCGGTTTACCAAGTCTGATGCAACATTCATGGCTAGATTTTAACTTAGTCCGAGTTTTTTGAGATTATATTTTACCTCGTTTTTAATTTCTTAGACGAGTTCATAAGTTCAAGATTGAGGGAAAATTTGCCAAGAAAGTCCTTGATAAAATAGGGTTAAAATAGGATGAATTTCCTGTACTTTTAACTAAAA
>SCLH01000610.1:0-34604 GCA_004367855.1 Oikopleura vanhoeffeni
ACCGAGAAAATGTCAAATCAGAGTCGCATACCCCTTTAACCTGATTTGAAAATTTTTTGAAGACGATATTTATAATCTTCAGACATTTTCAGGTTTAATGCGCTTATGAGTGGGTGAATCATTATCCACATAAAGAATTTTCCTTAAGGGGGTGGTCGAGGCAATCTGGACCTTTTTAAACTGCGCCCCAAGAATAAACAGAGAACAGTAGTAACTTCATTATACTATGTATGCAAAGACAAGGTTTTGATGAATCTTTAAGAGTAAAAAAAAATTTCCATGTTTGGAGTAGGCTGTCCAATCTCCAGAAAAGTGCCGAAAATTAATCTTAAAATTTTTTCACAGCCTTTGTCCATGACCCAATTTTCACGAATGACCATTTTATTGACGTGGAAATCCACGCTCGGGCCCGGAATTTAGTTTTTTTCTTAGGTAGCGCTAAATCGCAAAAATGATCTTTTTTTTAATTTTTCACAGCATTCATTGTTTGTTGCATTTGTTCGACATTTTGGCTCAACTATGAGAAGCGGTATAAAAATCGACGTTCGGGCCCCGAATTTACGATTCGCCTTTGTTTGCCTATTAACCGCGCCGAAAGTGGCGCGATCTGTTTCTGCGTACTAGCCTTCCACCAGTTAATTTTTACAAAAAATGTTCCCAGCCATAATTCTAAAAACTCTGCGACGGTCATTTTGAGCCAAAAATTGGAATGATTGAAAAAACATTTTGGTCAAATTTTCAAATTATGATCAAATTTGAAGAATTTTGGAAAATTTTCAAACCTCGATTTCAAAACATTTCAAAATTTTTTTACGATTATCAAACACTGGAAAATAATTCGATTGGTCAACTCGAATTTTTTGTATAAATCTCCGTTCTTGTTTTCAAATCCACCGGTGACATGTTACTGCATACATTGATATTTCAAAAAATTTAAATTTTTTTACCGTAGATAGAAACTTCTAGTTATAATTTTTGTTATCGTTTAGATTTTTTAATCAAGAAAAAATATTTTTCCCCGTGATTTTATAATTTGGAGACAGTTCAAATGAGGTCAAAATCAAAAATTCAAGAAACATTCTAGAGCAGAGAGAGAATTTTGGTTAACGCCATTAAGTTTCTCGTGGTCGACTTACTCCTAAATAATTTTATTTTTTCAAATTTATACAATATACATCAGAAATGCCTTAAAAAGGTCGCCTTTACCACCCCCCCCTAAAGGGAGTGGGCGTCGATATCTCAGCTTCACGTATAAACCTTTTTGATACACCTATTATGTAGAGAATTTTCTGCCAAGTTTTTTCACTTATAAGATTTTTTTTCGTTTTGAGATTTTTTCAAAGAAAAGGCGGTTTTTCGGGGGTTGAAATTAAAGGTTAAATTAAGGGTGACGATAGTTCAGATTTCTCAGATAACTTTTTTGATTGCCCTACTTTGTAGAAAATTTGTCACTGAGTTTTTAACAACCAGGATTTTTTCTGATTTTTAATTCTTTTTTAATAAAGTAGAGTTTAGAAAATTTATAGTTTAGAATTTCAACAAAAAAAAGAAATTCACAAGTCTTTCCTGAGATTTTGGAAAAAAATCCAAAAAAAATCTTCGCTCGGACCTTAATCCAGGCTTAGCGGTAAATTTGATGCACAAATTGAAAATTTTCTATATATGTTCAAGGAGGAGTAGGCTTTTGCGTGAGGCTCCCAAATTAGCTGTTTTGACCACTCGGGGCAAAATTTTCATAAAGGCTTTCGCTCGGAGATGCGCATTCATATTTGAAAATTAAATTGCGAATAACAAGAAATGAATGAGGAGTAGGCTTTTTAGTAGTTTAAGGGACTCCTACTAAAAACCATTTTCGATGCGTATGTTGAAGAATCAGATGCTCTGAATAGTACTGGCAACTTTCTTACGAGTTGTACTACGTATTTTGAGAAAAAAATAGTTTCTAGTTTCTCAGAAACTTCACTTGAAAATGTGTAAAAAAGAGTCCAATTATCGACACCCACTCCCTTAATATAAAACTTTTTTTTTCCTGAAAAATGGCAAAAAATTGCTTTTTAGGAATAAAAATTGACCTTCAATTGCGTTCAAATATTAAAAATGTCCTGACTTTTGAAAGAAATGACGCACATTACACCCGAAATTTTATTGAAATTTTTTTGCAAAAATAAAATTTCATTAAATTGCGTGTTAAATGGCACAAAACGGTGACATGTCACAAGCAAGTGTTGTAAATTCTATCAGTAGTTCAGAAACGATATTTGCTTGGCCCTTTCATCGGTTGAAATACAGAAACCAAATAGATACCAGAAAATTTCAAAAATGATTCGGCCTGATTTTTTATAGAGATTTCAAAAAATCACCAATAAAAATTTATGGACTTGATTTGCGGAAAATTTTCATAATATTTCGATAAAAGTCGACAAAAATGGCAAATAAACATTTTATGATTTTGCAAACAGCGGTCAGAAAATATGTAGACATGCATGAAAAAAGTTAAAATGCCTTTTTTTCCTTTTTATTCACAGATTTCAAAAACAAAATCAGAAAAAATTTTGGACAAAAAATGCGTTTAATTTTTTAATGCTTTGAATTTTTTTGAAAATTACACGAATTCAAAAATAAAAGTTCGAACTCAAATCTTTCCAAAAATAGATAAAAAATGATTTAAATGAGCTGATACACATTTATTCTGGTTCAGCTAACGATAATAAGTTGAAAAAATAAACTAATTATTTTCGAAAGTTAAATTGACTCCAATCTACCACATCGCTGCTACCCCCTTCAAAGATAACCAAAGATGGTGAAGTGGTATTGAAAAATTACATTATTATTAAAATGGAGCTCTCTAGCACTCCTGGTGGTTATTAGCAATTATTTGAATGCAATAATTGAGAACTTAACGTTGATGAAATAACAATTTTTTTAAAAGTATATTTTTTAATGTTGCCTGGATCTACATTCGGAATTAAATATTGTTCCAATTTTAAACGATATTTTCTCAGGACTAATCGGTTCCTTCTCCAGGGTCAAACAGCAATGAGCTGCCGTCAAAATCCACTCATTATTTAGAATCGTTCCACCACAAAAACTTGTTTTAGTTTTAGAATCTAACTGTAGATGAAAACATTTTTCATTGTTAATTATAGGTTTGTTTTAAACATTTTTAATTTTGATGGATATTAATAATGCTTCTAAAGGAAAATTTTGGATTCTGAAAACTTTGGAGTCTTGAAATGACTTAAAATTATTACTTAAAACTTGAAGGTGCTGACTTAACGAAATCTTGTTTAAGGGGATGGCATTAGTCCAGCAGATTGGTACATTTTTTCAGAGCAATATTTGAACGAAAAAAAATTGGAAATTTATTTTTTTAATTTTTATCTTCAATAAAAGTGTTCATTCAGACAAATGTTCACATTTTTATTTTCTAAACATAACTAAGTTAAGGTAAAAATATAAAAAAACACTTTTCACAATACATCCATTTCCAACTTAACCAGACTATAGAATTTTTTTTAAGACGATATCAATAAACTTCACCGCCGAAAACTCCCTTAAAAATTCTGCACATTCGAAAATTTCTTAAATATCGAATTTTTTTTTCCATGAAAAAGGGTGAAAATTGGTAAAAAGTAGAGAAAAACAACTTTTTTTGAGATAAAAATTGACCTTGAAAATTGACCTTAAATTGCGTTTTGATATTTAAAAATGTCCTGACTATCAAAATAAATGACGCTTACTACACCAACAATTTTATTGGAAATTTTTCGCAACCCTAAAATTTCTAAAAATTCAGGGCCGAATGACACTTATCGAGTGTACAGTCAAGTGTTAAAAATTTCATCAACAGTTTCAAAATGATAAACGCGCGACCTACCGATAAGTTGACATACGGCAATTCGATAGATACCAGAACATAAAATATGTGATTCTGCCTGATTATTTATGGAGACTTCAAAAAACCACCAATAAAAAAATTTTGGACTTGATTTGGTAAAAATTTTCCTAATTTTTCTTAAAAAGTCAATAAAAAATGAAAAATAAAAATTTTATCATTTTTCAAACAGCGGTCAGAAAATATGTAGGAAATTTTGGACAAAAAAGGCGAAAAATTTTCATAATGCTTTGATTTTTTTCAAATTTTTACGATTTCATAGATAAAAACTTGAGCTCAAATCTTTCCTAAAATAGATAAAAAATTATTTAAATGAGCTGAATCATATATTTTCTGGCTGAGGTAACGATAATAAGCACAAAAAATAAACTAACTAATTACCTTCGTGAGTTATATTGACTTCAATCTTCGAGGTTTATGCCACCCCCTTAATATATTATCAAACAAATATTTTCGTCTATTTTTCTATAAAAATTTAATTTTCATTTTAACCGTATATATTTTGATTAACAAATTGTCATCGTCAGTGCTATAATACGGTACTAAATGTTGTGCAAAATTTTTTGAATACAATGAAATAGTCTGTTCTAGAAGGATAAACAAAACCTAAAAATCCAGTATATTTAGGGATAATTTATACAGTTTTTCGCGTAAATCGACTTCATTCCAGCCTATACAACCCCCTTAAATTTAATATTTGGATATTTGGAATTAATATTTGGATATCAACTTTGAATGCGATACCTTAAATATTTCTGGAGTCATAATTTGTACGAATTATCCCTATGTATACTTTACTGTATCAAATTTCTTTCTAAAACAGATTATATCCTTGTTTTTGGAAGCTTTTGTACAACATGTTAGTACTGTTTTATAACACTGAAGATAACAACCTGGTTATCAAAATATGTACTACAAAGTATGTTAAAAATTAATTCAATTCCTATCAAAAAAGACGAAGACTTCCAAAAAACACCACACCTGTTAAATATTTTCAAGTATATATTTTCGACTTTTCCTATCATAAATGCCAGTGATGGAAATTGACCCATTGTCAAATACCTTCCACCAATGATTCTCCCCTGAAGAGACTCGGCAATCTGCGATTTGACAAGATATGCTGCAAAAATTGTAAAATAAATTCTCAACATTTTAAGTGAATTCACGAAAATAGTTTCTCTTAATCTTTTACGTTTATGAGTTCGCCAGATTTTCCTCTTCCTAATAATTCTGAAATTTTCTTTCAAATTTAATCATCAAGGATCATAAGTAAACATGTTTCTATAGATACCTCACTGTAAATAGAATATAAACATGTACACCAACTAACCATTTATGGAAACCCACTTTGGCGAAAAAAAATGGTTTCCATAAATGATGATGGGTTTCCATTAAAGGGTGATGGGTTTTCATTACCTTGTGGTGGGCTCCCAGTATACCGTAATTTTGGGCAAAATTTTTGTATGTAATTTTTTTGAAAAAATGGTGAATTTCAAACTACATGTGCAGGGAACAATTATATGCAGTCGAAACCCACAAATTTTTTCGGAATATTTCTGAGCAAATTAAACACAGAGTTTTTTTACTCAAACATGCCATGTGTTTCATAAGTGGCTTCCACAAATGATAATTCCTTGTTTTTCAAAAATGGTTTCCATAAATGGTAATGGGTAATGGTTTCCATCAAAGGGTGGTTGGTTTCCATTACAAGGGGTTTCCATAAAATGGTAGTTGGTGTAAACAACGTTCCGTATTGAAGTATATATCAGGCTGGTTCCAATAAAACAAGAATTCAAGGATTTTGAAAAGGGTATGGTTAGTGTTAAAAAAACCTCGCTAGTTTGTGAGTAGTAAATTTTCTGAGCGGAAATAATTGAAACTTTTCAACTTTATTAATCACAGAATTTTACAGAACGATAATGAATTTAACTTAATCAATTGAAATTAATTCAAATATAACTAATCAGCAGTGAGGAGCAGCGAATTGAATCCAACCAGTAGAATTTCATTCTTCATTTAAAGACTGACGAGAGTGAAAAATAATCAGATACATCTTTAAAACTTTATTTTTTAACTTTATGTCATATAGTATATCTTAAATCCCGGAATCCTGCATTATAATAGTTTTAAAGGGCGGCATATAATATAGTTAGGGACCCCACCGTGAGAAATATGCAAAAATGGGCACATCAACGCGTGAGAGTTAAGAGCTGAACATTTCAGGGGAAACTAAGTTAACCCCGAGAGAAATTTTTGGACAAGAATTTTTTCGAAAAATGACCCAAAACAGGTCAGTGGGGTTTTTCAATTTTATATCACTCACCAGACCGGTCATTCTGGTCAAGTTAGAGTAAAATCCATGTCTCACGGTGGGTTCTCTTAATATAGTCTAGATCATTAAAAAATCATTGTTGAATTTTTCAAATTGGGATCAGATTTTTCAAATTAATTATTTGCAACGTTTCGCTCCAGAGAAACTATATATGAGTAATTTTTGTGTTGATGCCAATACCATTTTATAGCTTATAATATCCTTTTACCAAGCAAAATGAATTTTGAAAACCATGGTGATCACTAAAGCGTCTGTTCGAATCCCACTTGTGTTTTCTCAGTGATTGTTTTGAGTAATAAAAAAGGCGCTTGATATATCGAGCGTGTCAAAGTTAATTAATGCGTGATATCGACCCATCAATCACCCGGCCAACAACGCGGCGTGGGATTCGACAATAGTTGAATTCGAACACGCGCTATGGAGATCACCATCATTTTTAAGATACACAATGGTTGGAAAAAGGATATACGATAATAGATTGTGAAATATGACTGAATCTGTTGTTGAATTTACAAACGATCAAAAAACTTAAATATTTGTTTCAAATTTCGGAAAAAATTGAGGTGTAACCACTTGTTATAATAATGAAATAAAATTAGCCACAGTTTGAGCGAGTTTATCAAAAACAAAGTTTTGTTCTAATGTTCTCTCACATTTTATGCTTTTGACAAAAAGTATTAGTTTATGACTAAAAGAACACGTTATCTTGAAAATGGTACTTTGTCAGTAATTTATAATTTTCCCGATGAAAATTTTGTTTCATTCACCCCGTGTATCGGCTATGTTACTCACAAGGGTTAAACACGAAATTTTTTAGCAGGAACAGTGTTAAAAACATCTGATTAGCGAAAATATTAATGACAATTTTATATCGAAATTTTCAGCTTTCAAAGAAATCTTTAACAATTTTATCTGATACTAAAATATGTCCAATACAGTCAGATTTCCTCTCAAAAAGTGAGCCTTATTTGTGACTCTTTCCTTAGAAAATATCAAATTTTCTCCGATTGTCTTTTTATCCTTCCATTTGAACTTCAAAAAGATACATACAAAGTCGCATTCTTGTTCGTTCATATTCACTAGCTTCATCCATGTCAAATTTTGATTGAATTTGAGTTTTCTTATATTCTAACTCGAAAGCGTTGGAGATAAACGGAATCGGAAGAGCTACGCATAAAATACCACAAAACACTGCGATACAACCGACAAATCGACCAGCGCCTTTAATTTAAACAAATTAGAAATGTTTTGCTTATCAAATAAGAAATTAGAATAAAAAGGAAGCCTGTTTAATTCTATTATTGTCCGAAAAATACAGGGAGACATTAGGCTGTAACCGTTCATGTTTAAAGCTAAAATGAAGGATTATACAGAATTCGAATGAACCAGTTTTATTGTTTTTTTGAAATTAACTAATCGAAAAAATTGATATTCGGTGGCTAGATTCTGATTCTAAAATTTTTCCAAAATTCATAGAAATTGACTGAAATGTTTTACTTAAATTTTGAAAATATAAGCCTCAAAAGAAGTCCGGTAAAATTCTTATAATTATGACCATTATATCGAAATTTGTTCATTTCTTAGAGATATTGGAAGTTAAAAATCAAAATTTTCGTGCTTAAGTCCACCTGACTCAGGTGACATGGGGAAAAAATTAATTACACAAAATCAAGGCGAGAAAAAACAGAAATAATTAATCTTAAAAAAAAACATTTAAAATAATTTTTAAAACATTTTAAAAAAACAATTTCAGTCCTTATCAGTTTCATAAGAACTTCAAACATTTTAGATTCACGAATCAAACTTTAGAAATCTTTATTTTGTGTATCAGAAAAATATTGATACCCAAGCTGTAAGGCATTGCTGATTAGCCCGATATATTGATACACAGTTTCTGAATAAATCCCTTCATATCAAGAATTTTTAAAAGGATTTCCGAACATAGTAAACTAGAAAATAAAACCTTCCAAAATGCCAGGAAAGTTTTCGAAAATGAATTATTGACAAACCTGTCTGAGGGTACATATCACCGTATCCAACTGTGGTCATCGTAACTATAGCCCACCACAATGAATCTGGAATCGACGTGAAGCCAGTATCATTTACTTCATTTTCCAGGTAATAAGCGATCGTGGCACATAATACCGAAAATATAAGATAGAACATAATCAAAAATCCAATTTCTCGAGTGGATTTAATCAAAGATCTTCCTAAAGTTTGGAGATTTTGATTGTATCGGGAAAACCTGAGGATTCTGACCACCCGTATCAGCCTGATGATTCGCAAGATACGAAACATTTCTGCCTTTTTATCGGTCTCTTCACCAGAAAGCTCACCTTGGTACTCTTTTGAAATAATAATACGTTAAAAATTTGAATTAAATGAAAACTAAATTTGAAGAACAATTTCTGAAACACTTTTCAAAGAATTTTGCTATATTTTATTCGAAACATCAAATTCAACAAGGGAGTGGTCGTCGATAATTTTGGCTAAAGGACGAATTTAATTAATATATTTTATCAATGAAAATATGAAACAAAGCAAACATTTGTGGGTCTTTCCTCTCACATATATTTTGACCAACGGAACTCCATCTCAAAAACGTTTACTATCTCTACAGCACGTGTTCGAATCCCAGTAATGTTGTCTTAGTGATTGTCTTGAGTATGATTATAAGCAAGGGTGCTTGATATTGAAACCGCTTAATTTGAGCGGTGTGTAATCACTCAAGCAATCACTAAGACAATCACTTAGATAACATAAGTGGAATTCGAACACGCGCTATTGAGGATAGTGAACGTTTTTGAAGTGGAGTTCCGTTGGTAAAAGGATATACAAAAAAATATTTTTTCGTCGTTTTGAACGTATTTTGGTTGAATTCGAGTAGTTTCATTATTCGAGTTCAATTTCTGAGCGAAATAACCAAAAAACTTACGTGAAGCTCTCGACAAGGTATTCGACCTCGAAATCAAATAGTTTTAACACCCAAGTTTCGAATCCTTGAAGGAAATTGCTTTTAGTTAATTTTGTGACTTTAATTTATATTTCCAGTGCGAAATTTTGATCAAATACAGTATGTCACATTTCTGCTCCAGATCTTAGTTTTTTTCAACGCTTACCTCTGCCAATCAAAACGTTGACTTTTCAAATTGTTTAATTTGAAATGCTTATTGGCCAATCATCGATGTCAATCAAGTTCCAGCAAGAAACTTTTTTCGGAAACAAAAATGTGACTCACTGTTTTTATAAGAAGAATAAATTTGAGCCACCGATGGGTTATATTTCGCCAGTGCGTAGATGAAAACCTCGACTTTTGCTTTATGATCAACGACGACCCCTCGAGTTAACTTTTGCCGTCTACACATCATCAAATTATAAATTGTTATATTTCCTGTGCCAACAGATGTTAATTGAGATAGCTGGTCCAGCTCGGCTGAATTTTCCAGCTACCCAAATTAACATAAGTGTGAATAGTATATAAAAGATGATTATTGTTAGCCGGATTTCATCGCCGACTTATTTGCAATAATCACTAATGTCCTCTTTCAAACCGAAGTGGACCTTGAAAATGATTATGGGCTTTATAGCGCGTGTTCGAATCCCACTAGTGTTGAATCCTACGCCGCCTTATTGGCCGGGGGTTGATCGACGATTATAACGCATCAATCAACTTTGGGGCTCCTAATATCAAGCACTCTTGCATAATAATGAACTCATGACAATCATAAGACAACATAAGTGGGACTCGAACACGCGCTATAAACATCATAATCATTTTCAAGATCCACTTTGGTTAGATAAAGAATATGATATAAGTTTTTTCCGAAAATATTGACATATCTGGTGTCTGCCAAAACTGCTTGAAAATTACTGTCATGCGCTGAATTGAAAATAATATGGTTTTTCAAATACGTAAAACATCATCGGAAATCGTTGTAAAAATTTAATTTTCAATAATTGTGCAATTTTAATTTTTGGACGACCAAAATTTCAGAAATCATTTAAGTGACTATCATCTAATTGACTGAATCAAATTTTTTCTTAAAATCATTTTGAAAAATCGTATTGGTTTAATAAATGGCGCCACAGCGCTTCATTTCTTCAAAAATTATTATCATTTATATAATGTCAATTATATTTCATCACAATAACTATCGAAAATTTGTGCATTTGACAAAATTTCAAGAGATTTTGTCAAAAATCCCAGAAAATAAAACAAATGATAATAAAACAATTAATTATGTGGAAATTCTAAAGATTAAAAATTAATAATAGTAAAAACATAAAGAAGCTTTATGTCATAACAAAAAAATTGTCATGCTATTTATTATTAATCATGCATTGATTACCATAAACCTGAAGAATCATCAGTTCGACATAGAAGGGTAAAACAGCCAACATATCAATAATATTAAGAGGGTCACGAAAGAATGCACGAGGCTTAAAGAAGGGTTAATATGGTGAAGTCAAGGACAAATTTCATTTATATTATTAATAATTTTCGAACGATCAAAAAACCTTTTTTTATTTTGTAAAATTCATTTTGAAAATTGAGTCATTTTAAGGTTTTTCATTTCCTTGTTACGTAAGTTTGATCAAAATATACGAAAAAATAATCATTCGAATTTTCAGAATTTTGGTTTCAAAATACTTTAGCTTGAGTTAACAGTTTACTATATTAATTACGGGCTTCCTGGTAACTTTTTACTATATTTTTTGCCAAATTTTTCGCCAACATTTAAGAATAATTCGGCTTTTGAAAACAACTCATCCGATTACATTTTTAGATAGCTCAAACTGAGCACAAATATCTTGTTAATAAAAAAATTTAAAAATTGGTCTATCGAACCAATTTATTTCATCTTTTTTCTGAGATTTCTGAATATTTTTAATTATTAGTTTTTCTTCAAAAAATTGGAGACAATGGTCGGATTTGAACCAATTTTTATTATGTATTATTAACAAGATATTGTGCTCACATTGAGCTATCTAAGAATGTTATCGGATAAGTTATTTTCAAAAGCCAAATCATTTAAACATTTTCGCCAAAAATCTTGTAAAAAGTGACCAAAAGCCCCGTAATCCATTTTTAGTGGCCAATTACTGTTAGCGTTTTCACAAACCTTTGGCGTGGAAAATAATCGGAGTCCGACTTCAATCGTAAAAATTGCAATGCAGAAATAGTTGATTTGTTGAAAAATAAATATTGCACTTGAAACGCTGTCTTCTTGATCAATAGCTGAAATTAATTTGTTATGTTGGTTGCTAAATAGCTAAGGCTGGAATTTTGAAAAAAATCTGGAAAAACGGGCAATTATGTCAAAGAATTAACCTGTGTATTTTACTTGAACTGTGGATATTAGTTTTTCTTGGCAGGTGGTTTTAAAGGAGCATATGCTGTTTTCAAAATTATAACTGGCCCATGCACACTCATAGCCATCGTTTGCATAATCGTTACATGTCGGCGTGTCGCGTAACGTGTTATTGAGACACAATTTTGTACATTGAGATTCAGTGATATTGCTCCAGCTTGAACAATCGTCTGGAATTGGGTTTTGCTCTTCACAAACGTAAGAGGAATAAAGGGCTGACATATTATCGTCAAGACCTTAATAATCAAGGATAATAATAGTAATGTTTTTGTTTAAGATTTTTAACCCTCATAGGCGCGCTATAGTATATAAAAGATCAGGAGTCCTTGATGCATACTTTCGCGTTTGCGTTTCACCCGCGCTCGACCAATGAAAGCACTTACTTTGACCTCTAAAAGCCAGAAAAATGCAAACGAGGGCGCAAAATTTAAAATTAATCTCAATCGAAAAATTTTCATTTAAATTAAATTTGAAATTATTCGTTTTCAAAAATATGAATTATCAAAACATATATAAGATTGAGATTTTTAGGCCTTCAGTTTTCTGTTCGCGTACGAACTTATTGAAGCTCTTATTAGTCAACGGCGTTATATCCAGTGCTCATGGTCAAACTCCAACGCAAAACTAAAGATATGTGATATATATTTAAAAGCTTTGTCTCATCTTTGATATCCCCTTTCACATTTGTGAATATCCCGGCCCTGATAGAAACGTAGTGTGTTTTTAAGTAGTACGGCCGGGATATTCACAAAAGTGTGAATGGGGGATATAGATGCTTATTATAAGTGATTATTTTTAGGTAATTCTTCAAAATTCAAACTTACTGTCAATTTTGTACTTCGGCAGACTTTCGAGAATAAATACCAAAATGGAAAGGAGAATTAATGCTTGTATCAGCACAGAAAAAACAAAGGCGAAAGTTGATGATTGTGGCATTTCTAATACTTCCCATATACATTTCCGCAGTTTACCAAAAGATGTTATTATTCCTTAATTAAAATTTAATTTTAAGCATTTTGATACTCTGATAATTATATTTTTGTGGAACATGTTAGTAAAGTTATTCATGCCGAACACCTATATGACAGATTTTACAAATTTCAACAAGATGATTTTTTTATTGAAAATTTTTTATTTAAATGGTAAATTTTAAAAATTTACATTTAACATTCAGGACACGAAAAACTCACTTTTAAGTTTAGCCATTTTGGTCAATGTTCCCCAGATGCGATTTTCTATTAAGATTTTATTTTAATAATTATTTCAGACAAAGGGGGTTCTTATGTTTATAAGGGGACCTAAATTTGATTGTCCGATGACGCTTATATTTTTGAAGATATTATTATTTGATGTTTTTCTAAAAGAAAAACATACATGTATGTCATTATTAATGAATGTTTTTGACTGTAAAATCACAGTTTTATTTCATGGAAAATTAAACAGTCCTTGCTTCCTCATTGGTACAACTACCGAGTCGGTAGTACCGACCTCAAAACAGTGTACCAGTTAGGGCGTTTATAAATTAATTCCAGTCGAAAAAGCTACAATTGTTAGTTAAGAACGAGGAAATTGTTTTTGGTTAACATTTGTTTATTTATGTTCAAATTGTTATCCTTAAAAAAATAATATTCAAAAAATAATTCCAACAAAAATTTAAAGCTTACACATAGGCAATTTTCAAAACGATTTTTCATTTTCAGGCAATAACTGACAACTTTTAGAAAAATGTTTGTACCGAATGTTAAATTTTTTCAAGGGCTAAAGTTTAAACATAATTGAAAAATGTTTATCACTAAAAAATTTTGTCGTTCCTATCTAATACTATTAAGCTGTTTTAAGATCAATCAAAGATAACAGAACCAAGTAGAGATGTTAGCAAAATCACATAGAAATATATTACTTTGATGTTTTTCCCTGCATAATGGCGCGCACGGCTTAGTTCATGAGGCTCGCTTCGAGTCGCTCGAATTAATAGCAAAAGTTTAACAATAAAAGCTTTGGGCGATAATCAATGTTTATCAAAATTTAAAAATTGATAAGAAAATTCCGTTATAATTTTAGTTTATATCTTTTTCCGAATCAAAGTGAATCTTGAAAATGATGGTGATCTCTATCGCGCGTGTCAGAATCCCACCATTGTCGAATCTCACACCGCCTTACTAGCCAGAGGCTTGATCGGCTGATACTACGCAGCAATCAACTTTGACGCTCTCAATATCAAGCACCCTCACCTATTGTTATGCTTGAGACATTCACTACAACAATACCAGTGAGAACACGCGCTAAAGAGATCACAATCATTTTCAAGGTTCACTTTGGTCGGAAAGAAAGATATAAAATGTTTTCAATTTTTTCGTTTTTCTTTGTCAACCAGATAGATTTTTTTCATTTTATTATCAAATAATTCTTACTTTTTGTGAAAATTCATGTTTATGACTGATTTACTAACCTTTGCTATTTTGAAAGTCAGAATCGACGGCTGTAACTTCTCTATCAATCAGATAAAAAGTCAAGTCAAAATATGAAATTTCAGCGGCCATCGTTTCAATATCAATAGCTGGATTGAGGCAAAGTTTGTCAGATTGGTAGAAAGATAAAATTGTTTTGAAACAATCTGGATTCCGATCCAGGAAAAATTCTTTCGATTCTTCATCATAAAACCGACCGCGCTTTGCAGGGTTACCAAGCAAGGAGTCTAAAGTATTCATAATTACATTTTTCAAGCCAAAACTACGGAAACATTATCGTCAAGTCACGATAACCGGATTTTTAGTGCCGCAAATCAGCCAAATTTGTCTCCTAGTGAGCCCTTAAAATTGATAATGTGGGACTGACAAAATTGCAAAATAATAAAAGAAACTACGTAAGGCTCTGTTCGTCTAACCAAGGAAACGTTTATAGTTTACTTTCACATTAAAATTTCCCGACGATTTTTTATAGCTATGTGAAGATAAGAAATATGACTTGAGATAATGTTTTTCTTGACATTTATATCTCTGTGCAATTTTTGTTATTTTTTTGAGGGGGTCGGCGCTGAAAGACAGATTTGCACTTTTTCAGTTTTGTTTCTCTTGATCTCAAATTTTTTGCCACTTCAGAATTTTCGGATGAGTATTTTTTCACATGAAGATGCCACTTTTGGGCTCAATTCGTATAATCAGATTTTTTTCAGATCGATAATTTTCACGTTATAGATCGTCTTTTGAAAAACACTGAAAAAACGGGCGTTTGCTATCGACGTGTCCAAGTTTCGAGAAATTTTTATTTCATTATTAAGAAAGCGTGAAGAACGATCCTGACAACTTAATAAAAAAAAATCTGTAATGTAATTTTTTTCATACGATTTCTACGTCAAAATCTAAATTTTTTAAAAAAATTGAAAAAAAGAAATTTTAGCGGATCAAAAAAAACATTTTTTTCCATGAAATGATTGAAATAAATTGAATTAAGTCTTCAGGACGGCTTACCCATTTGGCAAGTTTCAGTTTACCAAAAAAATTTAATTTCTTGAATTCACTTCTTCAAATTTTACCTGGATATTTGTCCAGAGTAGCAAAATATGTTTCAAATCGTGTGCCACCAACATTGAATCTGGCTCTGTTTGCTTTATTTGGTTGTATGACAATTGAATTTTGGCGGCTGTCCCGCACCATTCTGAAGGTAAATATTAGGAAATAGTCATTTTTATCAAATCTGATCTGATCTATTTTCATTTTGATATTATCGAAAAACCTAGAAAACTGGGGTATTTTTAAGCTGAAATTCCGCATCTCTTTCGATAGTTTTACTTTTGTAGTGAAAAATACGGAGACAAAGAAGAGCAGGATGCTCTGATTTCAGGGCCTGTAATTATCTTAAATTGTGTCCGTTTTGATTCAATTACAGCCTGAGTTTTTTTGAATGAGCCGTTTGTAACTCAGGCGGCTAGACAGCTAAATTTGACTTTCAATTTGTGCTGTCTAGCCGCTTGTTTGAAAAGTGGCGAAATTTTGGAAGAAATCTTCATTGCTTTCGATAAAATAGGAAAAAAAATATTTTTAGGAAATTGTAATCCGTATATCTTGATAAAATATTCGCAATTTCGAATAATACTTTGTCAAAAAAAATTCGAAAAATCGAAAACTTAAAAAATCCAGCAAATTTTCATTGTTTTTCATAAATTTTGCCAGAGCAAGCTTTAATTTTCCTAACCCTTCTTTACTATGTAAAATTCCCGATTCAGTTATCGGAAAAGCACTTTTTCCTGCTGATTTGGCCTTCTTCCGACGATTTGCCGCTAAAACCGCTCCCATTTCTCAAACCATCAAAATAAAAATTGAAAAAATAGTTTTGAACAAACAATTTTGAGAAAAAAATCTGAAAAGAAAAATAACATGCAAAGTAATATATTTTATGATAATGGCTTGATTTGTTCAAATCATTAAATAAATATTAACAAAATGTTGAATCGGTCGCATTCAGAATAAAACAAACATTTCGTTAGCGCTTTGAAAATTACAAGACAATTCCGATCACACACTTAAACTCGTATCGAAACACATTGATTACGAAATTTTTATATAATTCGGACAACGATTAATCCGAGTAAATTCTAAGATAGGTCAGACTGAGCACCAATATTTCGTGAATAATAAAATTTTAAGAATTTGTCCGAATCAGACCATTTTTCAATTTTTTCTGAGATTACTGAAATTTTTTAATTATCAGTTTTTGTTAAAAAAAATGGTAAATGGTCTGATTCGGACCATTTTATAATTCAATTTTATCTTAATAGTTGTTCTCAGTTTGAGCTATCTTAGAACTCAATCGGATGAGTCGTTTTCAGAAACCGAAATATATTGAAATGTTGGCGAAAAAGTGGCTTATATTTGCGATAATCATCTTTTTTAGTTCTTCATTATAGGCTATAATTTATAGCAGATAAATGAAAAAAAAGTTTATACATTTTTTTGTTAAATTTTGCAAAAAAATATTTTTTTTTGTGTTTTTGTATAAACTAACAATAAATTTATTCTAAATTATCTGAATATATTCTCATGTACATGTAAAATTGGCTCATGGCATACGTATATCTACGTAAATCACCAGAATATTATACCGTGTAAACGTGCCGGTAATTACACCGGTTGATTAACATATTACCTTTCTGTGTTTCGAAATTTATCAAACTGACACCTGAAATCCATATTCTAGAAAAATTTCTCTTGTGCGATCAAATACCGTAAAGCGATATAATACCAAGTTATTGATTCGTAAAACGAAGGTTAATCAAATAAATGTGAAAGAATTAGTTAACTTTTGATACGTCGCACATATGTTACCTTCGAATTTGCTGATTTTGAATATTTTCAGTTAAAATACACAAGTCAGAAAAACGCAAGATTGAAAGAAAAATTGTTGAGAAGATTCGTTTGATGGGGGTACACCTCATGAAATGAGGCTGAACCAACAAATTTTCCAGATTTGATTTTGACTATTTTTTCTGAAAATATGAACAATTTGAAGATCATTGGTAGTGTTTAAACTTCCATACTTAGTCAGGAACCTACTTTTTCATAATTTTTTATTAATTTTATTTTTTTATTTATTTATTTTCACCAAAATTTCTTGATTTTGAAAAGTGTAAGGACAACTTTCGAAGAGAAAAAAACATGAAAATTTAGGTTTCGATAATGCACGCCCTCCACGGGGTCATCAGCTGGTCATACATATATGTTCCAATATTGTGACTTAAAAATCCAGGAAAAATAGGTTTTTCCGCGAGCCTCTTAAAATCAGCTCAAAAAATTGTTTTTTGCGTTTTCTAGAGCGAATTTAATTTGAATTTGTCAAAACGATACTACACAACCTGCGTGCGTTTCTTGTGGTTTATAAAATCGCAAAATAATTTTTCTACCCCCAAAACTCACGAAAAAATAGGCTTTTTGCTACAAAATATGACTCTACTTTGACGCTCGTTTCTGATTGGTCGAGCAATCAGTGATCCTTGATTATGATTTGAGATGTGGAATGTAGGTTCAATCAATCTACCAGGCTCAACAATTGAGTATCACAGTGTATAGTTTCCCAGATATTTGCCCTCAGAAACCATGAAAACGGCGGACTCAAGTTGAAAATTTTGGCGAAATTCGTACATACAGGCACATTAGAAAAATACAAAGAGTTGTGAAATGCGAGTTACATGCAAAAACTTCCCCGCGAATCACCGCACTTCACATCGCAGGCCAAAATTCATTTAATTTATTTAACTGTTCTATTATTATTAGTATAGCAAGAAAAATATTTTCATAATTTTAATGTTGCGATGAAAACAGTTATAATTTAAAATTAAAAATTATAGTTTGGGGACTTTTCAAATTTTAGAAAATGCCAGTTTTCCGCATTTGAAAGGTCATGTTTATCATTCTTTCATGACAAACCGAAAAATTTAAAATTAAATCAGGCTTATAGCAAAAAAAGGTTTTAGTGTCTAACAAAAGTCAGATTTTTGAGTGTAACATTTTGAAAAAATCTGATCTCTTGTCAAGATGGGTAGTATTTTTCATATTAATTTTTGTTTATTTGCTAACGTTTTCGATATCTATATCATTTTCAGGCAAAATTTTTTACAACTTAATTTTAACCACAGAAATAAACCAAAGTCAAGGTTTAACTAAATCTGAATTCGAATATTTTTGATGCAACTTTTTCAGGCTAAAAAGAATAAAAAATTATAGCCTTTTTCAAAAAATTTGAAATATTTCTGGGTATTCGTTTGAATGTTCAATTTTGGTCTTAACATTCGTATATGATAAGCTTCAGATTTGACACGGTCAAACCAACTCCTGAATTATAGGCGAGCACTTAAAAAGTGCCGGCGTCACGATTCGTAATTTTAGTGAATCTTAATTCAGAATGAAAAAAAATCGTAAAGTTGAAATCGTAATTTGATTTTTACGAAAACGTATCTCATATTTTATTACGTAACCCTAGCATCGTAACTTTTCAAAATGTATTTCTAGAACCATAAGTTTGAGCTTATCCCTAGCGCCTCATTTTTTAAATCAATAACTCTTCTAGGGATAAGCTCAAACTTATGGTTCTAGAAATACATTTTGAAAAGTAACCAAGCTAGGGATACAATTCAAAAGTAACGAAGCTAGGGTCACGAAATAAAATATGGGATACGTTTTCTTAAATATCAAATTACGATTTCAACTTTACGATTTTCTTTCATTCCGAATTACGATTCACTAAAATTACGAATCGTAACGCCGGCACTTTTTGAGTGCTTGCCTACTGACTACTAGTCTGACTTATTTAATTCATTTTGTTTTTAATGCTCCGTTAATTTAAGTTGTTTAAGGAGGTTTTTGTTCTCTTCCAAAAACATTTTTTTCTATATTTTTATAAATTTAACATTTTGAAATATGCTCTTGAACACCAAAAGATTTGCTGGGCTGCTTGTGTTCTTTCGCACGGACTTTAAGCATTATTTTACATTGCCCAATGTAAGCTGCTGAGCAAAAACATTGCAATTTATATACACAATTTGTGCATGAAAAAATTTCCATATATGCGTTTCTTAAACTCGTGGGCTGAAAATCAAATACCGAGTTTATCCTGTTCATACGATCTTTATGCAGTTCAGTAAAAGTGAACAAAAAAAATCGATAATTTACTAGACTGAGAAATAACCGTCCCTGGTAGGCCGACGGGCAGCTTTAACCGATATCGCTCTACCGAGACTGGTGTTCACTTTCACTGAGGTTATCGAAAAAAATGTTTTCTGACAAAAATAATAACTCACTGTTTTGATCTTCCAAATAATGATTTTGATGTTCTTAATCTGTTCTTATTCAAAAACGTTTTTCCAAAATAAAAATTAAAAACCATTTTGATAAAAAAATATGCTTAGGATGAAATGATTTTAACTGTTCTCATTTGGCTGAGATCGTTACGTCTTGAGAATATGATCTTCATAGCAGTGAAAATAACCATTTAAAATGTTAAAATAACAGTTAACGCTCATTTCTGAGTTTATGGCCATTTTTATAACATTTATTTTTTGTTTTGAATTGATGAGAAAGTTGACAAAATTTTATGGACGTGTTTGATTCGTTTAAAATTATCACCAGCGTCAGTTAGTCAAACCTTAAATTATGGTCCATAATGCTCTGGCTTATTCCACAAATTTTTAATCAGGAATCCTGACATAATTAAATCGGCGATTCAAAGTTTCAAATTTTTCATAATTCGTTGCACAAAATTGGAAAATTACGACCGCTCTTTAAATTTTTATATTCAATCACCAAATTCTCAATCGCAATTTAATGAAATTTGAATTATCTGGAAAATAAATGTCGATTATTTATAAAACCAAAAAATTTCAAGAAATTCACTCTTTTGTTATCTCACATGAAAAAAATCATGGCAAATTTTGTTACATACCACAGTGGTATCACCACTTCCAAATGATTTTTATGAGAAAAAATGTGAAGTGAAAAACTTTCAAACTTATTGGGTTTATGACGATTTGCTTGCGCTTTTAAAACAGCTAATACATTATCGGAATCTGAAAAAATTTTAATACCAGAAAATTTTAATTTCTGGTTTTGCGCTCGGGAAGTTGTGAAAATTTTGATTGTCTAAAAAGTTGATTTTTACGTCAGATGTGTATCTACAAAAAAAAATTGAATTTTTTTTCTTATTTTCAAGTTTGGTTAGCTTTACTTATGATGATATGTTTTTCAGAACGAATTACTCTCAGATTCTCGAGAAAACAGTTAACATATTTGACAAAAAGTGATACTGTTTAATTCAATAACTGTTGGTTTTAAAATTAAAGTTTATATTGAACTTTATCTTTAAACTTGAGTTCTTCAAAAGTAGCAATTTAGTTCTGTTCTTATTTAGCACTGTGATAGAGTGGC
Source organism: Oikopleura vanhoeffeni (assembly GCA_004367855.1). Taxonomy (NCBI): domain Eukaryota; kingdom Metazoa; phylum Chordata; class Appendicularia; order Copelata; family Oikopleuridae; genus Oikopleura; species Oikopleura vanhoeffeni. The sequence continues at coordinate 20,512 of SCLH01000610.1, forward strand.
TCATAAAAAAAAGAAATAAATTGGTTATTTTGGAACCAAGCGAGAACATTAATTTCAATTTAAAATCATCTAGTCATAAATAAGATGAAAAATGACGATCATCAAAAATATAAAAATTTTCTTCAAAATAAAGATGGTTGGAAATCTGCTGATATTCATGTTTGCCATCACAATTTGCGATATGATTTCTTCGACAAATTTCACTGGAATTTAAATTTTCTTAATTTCGCTCAAAAAACCCATGATTCACGGACTAAATCCAGCTTATAAAGACAATTTTCTGTCAAAATAAACTTAATTGTTTCTGAAAAATTAAGCACATCTTATTTATGAAAATATAGCAAAATATAGCAAATGTTTCCGTGAGGTCGGCAGTTAACATAGGAAACTAAAAAAGAAAAAAAAGTTTTTAATCCTCAAATGCAAGAAGGTGCCATGATGAGAATATTAAGAACGCATTATTTGAACACAAGAGGGCGGAATTTTTTTTACGGAATTGTTTTTTCAGTGGCGATAAATTCTGAAATTCGGAAATTCTGAAATCGCAAATTTATTTTCTTGGACAATTTTAGTTTAGTCTGTATCTTACAAATGCATCTCATATTTATAAAAAAACCCTTAATTTTGTCAGACAAAATATATTTTTTTTTGGCGGTTTAGTAGTAGAGCTTTTGGCTGTTTATTGATTAAAAACATAGACTGATGTAGATTTACTCTTCAGCGCCCCGTCAATCACTAATTGACCAATGATTGCTATTGCACTATGTTTCATGGTTAGGATTTCGACCGGAAAAAATTTAAATTATTGAACAAATAAATTTGACGAAAAACAAATCAAAATTTAAATGTGGAATTAAAAAATAAAAAAATTATGGAAAAAACAATTTCAGAAGAATTCATGAGACTGTTCCGAAATTTATAAAATTAATTCAAACTTTAACTTACTTGGGTCTATTAACGCCATCTTTGATCCGAGATAAACTGGTTCTGAATCTCACTTTACCCTTTCTTGACCCACCACTTCCCAGTCTCGATCTTCCAAAAACCATTAAAAATTATTGTACGAATACTATGATTTTTTTGATTCTCTCGATTATCATTATAAAATAATAAAGATTTTTTTTTGTCAAAAATGATTATAATTTATGGCCATAGACTATGACTGAAGACCGAAATAATGACTTGCTCATCACATTGTATTCTGAATTGAGCTTTTATCATTTTTTTTGATGATTTTTGAGTACTTTGACTGCTGTACTTAACATAACTTGTTGCCATAAAAAATAAACTTGTGTTTAATCAACCGAAGTTAGCTTAACCGACGTTATTTGGGTACATACCGCGTGAGTTTCAAGTGGTGAAGACATTTGTGCTGGTATGAAAACCATTTTATTTTCGTTGTCAAACAAAATTAATCGGTCGATAAGTGATGACCAATTCGCGTTAAATATTGTCATCACGAAGTGCCCTTAATTCGACTTGCTGGAATGTAAAAAAATGGTCTCAAATCAAAATTTCGATATGCATCGAATGTAAAATTAAATTTCGAAAAAAAAGCTATGAAATATTAGTGCAAGAATTTTAAATCTCTAGAAAATAGGATCACGGGCGCCCTAAATTTTTATCTGCTTAAATGTAATAAAATGGTTCCAAATCAAAATTTCGATATGGATCGAATGTAAAACTAAATTTCATGAAATAATAGCTATGAAATATTAGTTCAAGAATTTTAAATCTCTAGAAAAGGGGTCACGGGCGCCCTAAATTTTTATCCGCTAAAATGTAAAAAAAAATGGTCTGAAATCAAAATTTCGATATGCATCGAATGTTGAATTTAATTTCATGAAAAAAAGCTATGAAATATTCGTGCAAAAATTTGAAAACTTTAAAAATGGCATCACGGGCGCATTAAATTCGACCTGCTGAAATGCAAAAAATAGCAAATAATTTTATTCCTAATTTTAAATCGACCTTCTTATTTCAACCTTTTGCAGCTTTTAGCTCCGAATATCTCCAGTAATTTCAGGGGAATTTCTCTGTCAATATTCAGATAAATTTGAATAAAAATTTTATTCTTCGAAATATTTTTCTAGTCTGATTTCAAACTTATTAAAGTTTGACGTAAAATAGTGCTAGAGGGCAATGACCAAAATTCACGTGGTACATTATGGGTTTAACTTTTGCGGAATCCAGTAATAAGTTTTTCTTGTGAATAATGTGTTTCGGGTTTTCTATTTTTGTGACTATCAGCCTTTGGTTTTTCCTTAAATTTGGGAAAAAAAAATAATTAAAAATTCGGAATATACAAATTATACGTATTTTCAACTATAACGAATCAGAGCCTTTATTATATTTTGTTTACCTCGAAAATACCCCGAACATATTGGATTTAAATTTTTATACTCTTAAAATCTATAAGGACACAGTTTGGGCTACGATAACCTTCATACTTTCAAGATCAAGCGTGGAAAATTATTTCTACTTTTCATTAATCACGTGCTTTCCAAAGCCAATTAAATGGATAGAAGATTTCGCGGGGAATTGCTGGAAAACTAGAACGCTTGTAATTGGCTGCTCCTCTTCACGTTAATTTCCCTCTAACTTTGATGATGCACCTTTTGAGCACCTAATAGAACTCACGGAGTGTATTGAAAAAATAATTATTTTACAGCCCTGTGTTTGTGAATACGATGTCAATATGAAATAACGGTCATAAGCTGAAAGATCGTGACTATTCGAATGATGCGAAATGCAAGAATATAATTCAGTGAACACCGAAATTTTAGCCGATTTCATTGGCTGATTCGTAAATTTAGGTTTTTGATTGGTTGCGAGTATCCCGCGATGTTTGTATCTTTGAAAGAGCCAAGATCTGTCAGCCAAGGGCTCTTAAGGGGGTGGTCATCGCTAATTATTGACTCGCCACCTACCACATCCTTAGTTTATATCAATTACGGTACTTGATTGTATTTTTATGCCATTTTTCAGATTTGAGCGTATTATTTTTTGTCCCATGAAATTAAACGACATAAGACTAAGTTCCCCTGTTTAAAAATTTGCACGTATCATGATAGATATCCTTTTTCCAACCAAAGTAAATCTTGAAAATAACATTTATCTTTATAGCGCGTGTTCGAAACCCACTAATGTTGTCTCAGTGATGGTATTGGGTATAATAGTAGGTAAAGGAGCTTGATATCGGGAGCGCCAAAGTTGATCGGTGCGTGATGACTAAGACAATCACTCATACAATTACTAAGACAACACTAGAGATCACCCTTACTTTGAAGATTCATTTTGGTTGGTAAAAGGCTATATGGATTAGGGACCGACAGATGGTGACTTTTTGATGATTGCGGAATCTAGGCACTTGATTGCTTTTATCTAATCGGATTATTTTGCAATCAAAGATTTGGTTGAGGCTAGTATCCCTTGTTGTTTGTATCATTCAAATAGTCACGATCTGCCAACTAAGTTCCCTTTATCAATATATAAAAAACGTCTTTCTGCTTAAAAAGAAAATAACAAATTTTTCTGATCCTTATTTCTGACCTTTTACCCGGCTGAAAAGTTGAAATCTGGCTCGATTTTCGTCGACGTCTAACTGAGTTATTAATCGTGGCTAGTATATGCATTTTTTCAATTTATCTTCCACACTTTAAACTATACTGATTGAATGATTAAACTTGCATGTCTAAAAGTATATTTTGCCGCTTTCTGGCGGATAGAATTAAATATCAGTGCTTATTTTTCCACACTGAAAATTACAAAAATATCACCGTTAATCAAATTACGGCTGTGAACTACCGCACCCTTCATATATATGCATCCCAAAAATTGCCAATCTTGGAGGAAATATGTAGAATTACGCCAATATCATCAATGATCGAGACGGATATATCCATTAAGGAGATAAGCCTGGCTAACTGACGCTCAAAAATCCCTTATTTCGATAGTTTGTCGAGAAAACACTTTTAAAATGATTACAAAAATATTTCTTATGAGCTAAATTTTTTTCGAAAATCAGGAAACGAATAACCAACACACAAAACATGAAAAATGGACACTCCGCAGTGTCCTGTCCGATCTCTTCAACTGCACATTTATGTTAGTTTGAAAAATGTGAGTTAACAATCCTGTGAGAAGATACATTTTGATTAAACCCCGTCAAATATGCTAAAAATATGGGTTTTTGATGATGCTGGAGCCAGATCTGAATTTTTTTTGTATTCACTCTGAAATTATGCGTCAGTTTTTTTCAGGCTAATTTGAGCCTAAAATAGAATTTCGAAATTTTGAAGAATGCAAGATTTTCGTCGAAATATATGGAAATGAAATTATATTTGATAAAAATATTTGTGATAATTCGTCAATTGACTCCCCTTTAACCCTCATACACCCAAAACGCCCTTCGGGGACGCTTCTATGGGAGCTTTGTACGGGAAAAGGAAACGTGCTTTCAAGTTTACTGTATTTTAGTTCTTGAGATTAAGGATATACTCAAATTTCAATATTATTTAATTGACATTATAACTTTATGAACCTCGAACAATAGTGAAATTTACATAGTGACATTCAACCGCATGTGTCATTGTGAGAACGTGAGAGACGTCCGAACAAAAATTAATAATTGAGGTGATTCAAAATTAAATTTTCTAACTCGTGATTTTTTCAGAAATAACCTGCAATTGTCTGTCTTAAATCTACAGGTGTTTTCCGAATATAAAACCTAACCTACGCAATTTATCAAAATCACTTGTAAAGAAATAAAAATTTTCTTAAAGACGTCAGATGAAAAATTGAAAATGGAGCAGAATGAGAGATTTTTTTTTAAAAGTGAATTTTTCAGAAGTTACCTGCGATTTCTGATTTCTCATCTACAGGTTTTTTCAAAATGGTGTGAGAGAGTTAAGGGATTTAAAACGCTTTATTTTATACTTTGGCCGACTCCGCCAGGCCAATGGCCCTTAATTTATAACACATACAACTCTCCTGATGCATCCAGATTGAAAAAAGTTGAAAATGCGTCAGTCGAAAAATATTCGATAAATTATTTTCGGAAATCCCTATTTTATAGATATTTATTCGGCATCCAAATAAAGATTTTTGTCAGATGTCCGATCATTAATATTTTAATTTATTTTCAAATGACGTTTTTCAAGATGCGTGGAAGCTTGCAGGATCGAATTCTCCAACGTTTTTACACTGTATAATATACATAATTTATTGATTAACATCCCTCATACGCTACCATAAATTGATCGATCAACGCTTTGGATACTGTTTTATTTTATACTTTATACATTCGAATTTTTAACCTTCCGCAAAGTCTTTTTCATCCACAATTAATATAATTTAGCGGATGTATTGTTTTAAGAGCACTTTGACGTCTCAAAAGTCTCAAAAATCGCTAGGGAATGCTCAGATAACAAAGAATGGGTAACAAAAACAAATGAACAATAAGAAAAAAAGTTCGAAATTTTCAATTTTTCGGAGTAATTTTTGTAGGAATAGATTAAAAACTAATTTTCGACGAGAAAAAGTAGAAAATATCAAAAAGTTGTAAGCATATTTTCTCGCTCAAGCTATCACCCAAGCTTCAATTTCATGTTATTATCAGTTTGTTAGCACGACATTTTTTTCGGGATTGTCACTATCAGTTAACTCAAAGCTGATTTTTCTAGAATTTAACAATCTGCAACCTCATAAATAACTAGGAAATGTTTTCCTTTTTTGCCAAATTTATAATAGATTCTGAAATAAAAAGGAGGAAATCTTATTAAAAATGTGAAAACACTGACTTTTTTGACAGTTCTAGAAAATACCAGACCCAAATTCTGAAATGTGCATCTCCTTTATCACGAGCAATTATCACCGCTTCCCCCTAAAAGTTAACTGACAATCTTAATATGGAAACATAGTAGAATTTAAATCTGAGAAACCATTTATCCAGGATTATTCTTTGGTTAGCTTTCATACTCTTTGTCATCATTGTGAACAGGCTTGTAAAAGGGATGGCTTTTGCGTGGGTTTCCATCCCTTTTTTGCGTAGGTTTAAGCAAAAGATAGACAAAAAATGGGGATAGGGATAGAAAATCCGGTCGGGGATGCATCCCTTTACAAGCCTGATTGTGAATTTATTTTAAAAATTTTGTGATTTGACTGGTCACTATCTTTTCTGACATCACAGTTTTGACGCGACGTGAAAAAGCTAATCAAATAATTATCTTCGATAAATCGTGCGATGTTTGCGTAGGTGGAGCAGTCAAATGATTACTTCCAGTTTCAAGCTTAATAAAAAGTGAGTTTTATTATGGTTCTGGCAGCAATTGGCGAATAAGATCATTTTGCTGTAACCATGAGGTACTATCACGTGGTTTAATTGACTTTGTTTTTCAAACGTTGTTTACTAGAATTAAACATAAAATTCCTAGAGTTTGGGTTTTTTATCCAAAAATTTTACTTGATCATAAGGGCAGATCAACGGTTGAATCAACCTGGTTGATCTCATAAGAGTTTTTTTTATAAAAAGCGGTCTAGGTAAAGCCTCCTGAAAAGCTTTAGTGTCTCCGCAGAACTTTTTTAACTGTGTTTCCAAGATTAAGGGTTACAACTTGTAACTTACAAGTTGAAAATGTGTGGCAAAAAATAGTCCATCTTTTTATATTCCATCTTTAGAAGTGTACATTTTTAAAGAAAACTACTATCCGATTGTTATTTATTTACAAATATTTTATTCATAGAACCTCATCAGTTTTTTTGAGAACTTTCATTGTGAATTTTCTGTTCTATAAAAAATGTTCTTAATAAAGAAACCCTTGAAATTTCACGATTTCTTTTTCGAAACGAAAACATAAAATTGTTTTTTGGGTTTACTCGCACTGTTTTTTTATCACACAAAAACTCATCATTAATTATAAAAATGGTGAAAACCATGTTAACGGTTGTTTAAAAAACGGGAAAATTTAGAAAGATTAAAACCTCTTTTATTCTGTCAATTTCTCTATCAATAAATGTACTTACAAAAGTTTTGGCGATTTGCGAAGTATTGGCGAAAGAGCATTATAAGAATTTTTATTAAATATCAGCATTATAAGTTTTGCGTTGCAAAAAATGGTTTAATACTTAATCAAATGGCAAATGTTGGAAATTCTGGCATTTCCATGCGGCTGAAATCACCGCGAGTAAATCTCGAATGAGAGTTCTGGAAGCGGTGAGATATATCAATGATATCCTAGGATATACATAATGAGTGTATTACACTCTACGCAATCTAATTCCAGAATTACAAAATATGAATTATAAAATATAATGTGTAACATATAATATATTATATATTAAGAAGTTGACTCGCGAAAAAAATCTCAAAAGTAGCATTTTTTCACTATTTTTTTTAAAGTTTTATGTCTTCCAAGACAATAAAGTATAAAACAACAAATGCTATATTAGAGGGGGAAACCCCATATCGCCGCCGAATTATCACCGAATTTACCAATATCGCCAAAAAAACATACGACATTTCACGATTTTGAGCTGATATAATTCTAGTGCCCATATCGCCAAATGAGCAAATATCGCCGAATTGCGTGGGTGTTTTAGGTTTTTAATACATATCTTTCGGTGCGTTGTGAATGACGTAATTTTTTTGAAGGTTGAATTACCTGAATCAACTTTTTGAATAAATGTTTATTTAAGTACTTAATTCTACGCATTATGGTGCTTTACTTCATTTGAAACAGGTGTTAAACTCCTTATAAAATAAAAAACTTTTACAACGTCTTTCGAACGCCAACGCATTTACGGTAGAATTTTTGAATCAAAAACTTTATTTTTGTCCCCAATGGGGACTCCCCATATCCTCGAAAGTGTCAATATCGCCGAATTTTTTTGCCAAAAACATTCGGTGATATTGAGCCCCCTGCGTAACAAACTGAAGTGATGCACTCTACTCATAGTGTAAGACCTTTGTATAGACGGTACTTTACGTAACCGATCCGTTCATGTATAAACGTTATGTTTACGTCACCACACCGTCTACGTATACACGAGATACGTCGTTTAGATCCCAGGACCGAAAATAGTTGAATGTCGTATGGATCCCAGCTCGGCTTGATACAACAGGTGGTAGCGCCAAAATTGAAAAAATGGGATCCAATCGACGTTCACAAATAATCGATCCCAAAAGTGGGAGCAAGATTTCGCTAATAAATTATGAATCCCAGTCGTAAAAAGTATTGATCTTCTCGGTGGGATTCTCGGTCAGTGTTAGCTTTATTTCAAGGTTTATCTGATCACAATCTGAATTTAATCTAAGGTGCAAAAATTATCGGATAAGAAACCGTTCCTGTGGGTGGTCTGGTAAAATATTGAATATTTTGACCTCAGATCCAAAGTCTGACGAATATTTAAAGAAGGAAAACTGGATTTTTATGTCAAATCCTAGCGCACAACTGCATACGTGCCAAGGAGCATGTTTAAAAGAAATTTCAACTCTTCAAATGATGAACTTCGTTAAAGATAAAATTTCCGATGGAATCACCGATTTCAAATCCATAAATCAGATGACTGGCATCAAACAAAAATACGCAGATTATGGAGCTCAACTTCTCGGGGATCATAACCGATATCAACGAATAATCCAGCGAACTCGAAAATTTTCTGATGGTGGTGCTGTACCGGAAGAATACACCAAAATNAAACTCAAAATATGAATTTTTCAAGGTCACGTGAAAAAATTTCCGAAAAAAAATGTGCTTCGATTTTTGCGAAAGTAGACTCAAAAGAAAGCTGTGAAACCACTGAAGAGAAAGTTGGCTTACATGAAGCCGAAATTTTGAAGTTTTAGTGGTCAAATTGAAACATACGTTATTTTGTACTTAATTTTGAACAAAATACTCAGAAAAAAAACGAAAAAACTCAAAAATTTCGAAATTTTTTTTGTTCTTATTTGGGTTGTTTTGTGCTTTTAAAACATAAACCATTGATTTGGTGCATTTTTATGACATTATAACTGCAGAAAATGTAGGAACCACCATACCCTTAAGTTGCGTTTTGATATTAAAAAATGTCCTGACTATCAAAAGAAATGACGCGCACTACACCCACAATCTAATGGGAAATTTTTCACACCCATAAAATTTCTAAAGATTCAGTGCCGAATCGCACTAATCAAGTGTACAGTCAAGTGTTAAAAATGTCATCAATAGTTTCAATATGATAATTGCGCGACCTAACGATTAGATGCGGTGCAGACCAAAACGACCGACACTTGGCAGCTCGCGAGCTGGGCCCCGCGCGGTGCCGTGAGCGGTGCCGCGAAAAGTCAATAAACTTGCGCGGTGGAGGTAACTTTCAGCTCAAGGATGTGAGTTCAAAGGTTGTAACAGCCGACTCATTATACTCTAATTTGAGACTAGCGGCTAATTTGACACTAATTTTTTCACTTTTTTCATATATTATTTCCAAAGTCTGACGAATATTTAAAGAAGGAAAACTTGATTTTTATATCAAATGCTAGCGCACAACTGCATACGTGCCAAGAAGCATGTTTAGAAGAAATTTCAACTCTTCAAATGATGGGCTTCGTTAAAGAAAAAATTTCCGATGGAATCACCGATTTCAAATCCATAAATCATATGACTGGCATCAAAGAAAAATACGCAGATTATGGAGGCTCAACTTCTCGGGGATCATAACCGATATCAACGAATAATCCAGCGAACTCGAAAATTTTCTTATGGTGGTGCTGTACCGGAAGAATACACCAAAATGAACAAATTTAACCATGAAACTTTTTCGCTTATTTCTGAAACTTGTATGCATAGAAAAACTTATGATTACTTTTATTTGCCTGAATTTGTAACTTACTTAAACAATGTTATTTCGGCCGATGGGACTTTTTCTTGCGTTAAAAACATTTCCGGGGTTTATCAGGTATATATAATTAGTACACAATTGTATAACGATGATAGATCTTACGCTCATCTGCAGCCATTAATGCTTTTTTTCCTTCCAAACAAAAAAACTGAGACGTATTTGAAAATGTGGGCCGAAATTAAAGAATTTTTATCTGAAATTACCGTTGAAAATTAAAGTCCAGTTAGATTACATATCGATTATGAAAGGGCAGTTATTTCAAGTGTTAATGAACATTTTCCAAATACAAGTATTATTACTTGTCTTATTCGTTTGAGGAGTAATTTTTTGAAAAAAATGAATCAAATTTGACTTAAAAATCGCTCTAAAGAACTTGACGCTCTTTTTACAACCCTAAATGGCCTCCTCGAGAGAGTTAAATTTACAAAATTTTAAAATTATTTTAGAAATAATTATCTCAACAAAAATCATAAATTTTTTTTAGGCAAAATTTTAAATTTAAGCGAAGAATTAACCGGAAATTGGTCTCCTCAACTTTCTGATAATGTCTTAGAATCATTAAATTCGGTTCTTAATAATATCTTTAAGAGAGGCTTTATCAATAAAGCAACTTGTGTTGAAGGCATTCACAAGTTCTATTCTGACCGGCGAGACAAATTTAGAGTATTTTTGGATGGAAATAAAGCCAATAAAAGAAAATTATCTGATCTTAAAAGATTCGAAAATCTAAAATTTATTTCACAATCTTTTTTGGCTATTATTTCCAATCCATTAAACCACTTTTATCCCCAATTTTTATCTGCAGCCTTTTTGGAGACCATTTTCAAATTTGCTCGAGTTGAGGATCCAAACATCAATGAAAAATTTTATTTTTATTTTTCTAATCAAAATTATCAACCTCAAATAATAATCCCTCAAAAAATTTCTTGCTTTTCTGTTATTTTTAACTTGTTAATTATCTGTGAATATATTTCACTAAAAAATAAAAATTTGAAAAAATAATTTATTATTAATATTTTCACTCTAATTTAACATCTGTTTACGGTTGGCAAGAATCTCGGTTGGTTCCAAACTTAAAAACCGAGTTTAAAATTCCTTATAATAAGTGGGCGATTTTCTCTGAGAAAAACGACCAAGAATCAGATTAAATTTGACCATCTGTTAAAAATGGGATCCATTCGACGGGCTCCATGATTAATTCCCATAAATTGCCAATTATTACCCACCGCGCAAGTTTATTGACTTTTCGCGCCACCGCGCGGGGTCCAGCTTGCGAGCTGCCAAGTGCCGGTCGTTTTGGTATGCTCCCATTAGTTGACATACAGCGATTTAATAGATACCAAAACATTCAATATGAGATTCTGCATGATTATTTATAAAAAGCTCAAAAAACCACGAATAAAAAATTTTGGACTTGATTTGGGGAAAATTTTCATAATTTTTCTTAAAAAGTCGATAGAAAATATAAAATAATAATTTTATTATTTTTCAAACAGCGGTCAAAAAATATGTAGGAATCCATGAAAAAAGTTAAAGTGGCTTTTTTTTGGTTTTTACCGACAAACTTAAGTTATTAAAACAAAAAAAATTTTGGACAAAAAATGCGAAAAATTTTCATAATGCTTCGATTTTTTTTAATTTTTACGATTTCAAAGATGAAAACCCGAACTCAAATCTTTCCTATAATGGATAAAAATAATTTTATGAAGCTAAAACATATTTAAATCCGTTCAACTAACTAAAATAAGCATGAAAAAATATACTGACTTACTATTTTCGTAAGTTTTATTGTCTCCAGGATGCCAGGTCAATGCCGCCCCCCTTAAGGTAAATGTGTTTTTAACGAGCTACCGATAATCGGTAACCTTTACCGGTACCCGATTGTTTTGATAATTAAATTATGAAAGTTATAAAAGTGTATTTTGTTTTATTTGCAATCGACGAATTTGAAATTCAATTAAGTTAATTCAGCTCTTTAGCTGCACCTGTGTTCATGCTTGAATTTTTGTGATGTGATCTCCAAATTGACTTCATTTAATTATATTCGAGTTTTGCTTTTGAGCGCCATTGATGTCTCAAAAATGTTCTTCAAATTATTCTTGCTATAATAACACTTTCCACGACCAATTTTTGGGATGTGTTGGACTGGGTTAGCCCTATTTGATTCAGACTATTTTAGCCGACATCTGTGTTTGCCAAGTAAATAGAAGGGCCAAAAAATATTTTTTTGTGAGTGATATCACGGCGCGCAAAATACATTTACACTGTATATCACAGCGCGATTTGTGTTTTCGAAGGCAGGTGATAATCCAATTTTCGGAAATTATTAATGAAATTTTGTCCTCTGGAAGTGCTGCTGGGCATAATAATATGTATATATTGTAATCAAAAAATTATTCAAAAATTAAAATGAAATTCGTATAATTAACAATGAGACAATTTGAGAGATATACAATTAATTTTGCTCAGAGAACAGNTTTATACTAGAGAATTTTGTAGAAAACATATAATTATGTTAAGACAGACTGATAGAAAATCATTTCAAGTTTTACATGAGGTAATTGCAAATATAAATTAAGGTTTAATTTCATCTCATTATTGCACTTTTATAGTCGAGTCATAGTGAATTTCGCAACATTTTGTTTTCTTATCCTTATTAAATGCCTTTAAATTCGTTTAAAATTTTATTTTGTTATTTTATTTGTATAGCAAATTGGCTGAATATTATTTTAAGCTATTGAAAAATGTATGTTGATAATGAAACTTTGCTTATATGGCTCGATCTAAAGAATGGTCACTAGTTGCCGGAAATCGAGTCTGGGTCATGTCTAAAGTCTACGAGTTAATTCGACTTGCTGGAATGTAAAAAAAAGGTCTCAAATCAAAATTTCGATATGCATCGAATGTAAAATTAAATTTCATTAAATAATAGCTATGAAATATTGGTGCAAGAATTTTAAATTTCTAGAAAAGGGGTCACAGGCGCCCTAAATTTTCATCTGCTAAAATGTAAAAAAGGGTCTCAAATCAAAATTTTGATATGCATCGAATGTTGAATTTAATTTCATGAAAAAAAGCTATGAAATATTAGTGCAAAAATTTAAAAACTTTAGAAATGGCATCACGGGCGCATTATATTCGACCTGCTGAAATGCAAAAAATAGCAAATAATTTTATTCCTGGAAGATTAAACCGACTTTTTAATTTCAACCGTTTGCAGCTTTTAGCTCCGAATATCTCCAGTAATTGCAGGGGAATTTCTCTGACAATATTCAGAGAAATTTGAATAAAAATTTAATGCATTCTTCGAAATATTTTTCTGGTCTGATTTCAAACTTATAAAAGTTTGACGTAAAATAGTGCTAGAGGGCAATGACCAAAATTCACGCGGTACATTTCGGGTTTTCTATTTTTGTGACTATCAGCCTTTGGTTTTTCGTTAAATTTAGAAAAAAAAATAATTAAAATTCGGAATATACAAATTATACGTATTTTCAACTATTACGAATCAGAGCCTTTATTATATTTTGTTTACCTCGAAAATACCCCGAACATATTGGATTTAAATTTCTATACTCTTAAAATCTATAAGGAGACAGTTTGGGCTACGATCAACTTCATACTTTCAAGATCAAGCGTAGAAAATTATTTCTACTTCTCATTAATCACGTGCTTTCCAAAGCCAATTAAATGGATAGAAGATTTCGCGGGGAATTGGTGGAAAACTAGTACGCTTGTAATTGGCTGCTCCTCTTCACGTTAATTTCCCTCTAACTTTGATGATGCACCTTTTTAGCACCTAATAAAACTCACGGAGTGTATTGAAAAATAATTATTTTACAGCCCTGTGTTTGTGAATACGATGTCAATATGAAATAACGGTCATAAGCTGAAAGATCGTGACTATTCGAATGATGCGAAATGCAAGAATATAATTCAGTGAACACCGAAATTTTAGCCGATTTCATTGGCTGATTCGTAAATTTAGGTTTTTGATTGGTTGCGAGTATCCTGCGATGTTTGTATCTTTGAAAGAGCCAAGATCTGTCAGCCAAGGGCTCTTAAGGGGGTGGTCATCGCTAATTATTGACTCGCCACCTACCACATCCTTAGTTTATATCAATTACGGTACTTGATTGTATTTTTATGCCATTTTTCAGATTTGAGCGTATTATTTTTTGTCCCATGAAATTAAACGACATAAGACTAAGTTCCCC
>SCLH01000610.1:40326-54845 GCA_004367855.1 Oikopleura vanhoeffeni
ACGTTTTTGCCCTTCTACTGCCTACCCCTTATTTATGTTGACGAAAGAAAATATAGAATTTAGTATGGTTTTAAAAGTGCCAAACATAACGAAAGATAAAAAATCCAAGAATATGTACTTATTACGACTGAGATGTACAATTCGAAAACGAAAAAATGGTCAGCAAGAGTGCAGGGGTTCGGCAGTGGCCTTTTTCGAGGATGAAAATATGACCAATAAATTAAAAAATAAATTAGTTTTAGCTGACAACAACGATGTTTTTAATGTGAAAAAAAATCAAATTTTAGAAAACATCGAACATATGATACATATATGGATGTTTTCGATTGTTTCTTTCAAATAATGAAAGAAAACGAAGTGATTCTAACATCAATGTATTATTGTACGGATTTTGAACAAGGACTGAGTTTTATCGAGTATCGATGTTTTTAAGCTATCTTGTAGAGAATTTTTACTGGTCATTTTAAGATCAAGGATTTTCTTCTTCAAAAAAAAATTTTCAAAGAGATCGATTTTTAGGTCAATTTTTCGAGAATTTACATGTAGTCAAAATTCACTCACATCACCCTCTTAACAAAAATCAATCAACTCAATTCAAGCATTATTTACTTCTTTCCGAGAAACTGCCGCAAAATTTAATATTGAAACGATTCATGTTGCTTGCAAGATTCATTATAACAGAAATATTTCCAATCGTCTTTCTGTTTTGCGTCTGTCAAAGTTATCTAATCACGACAGTTCCTTCAAATTATTTATTTTGAGAGTAAAAACATCACTTTTCCTTCCNTATAGCGCGTGTTCGAATCCCACTAATGTTGTCTCAGTGATTATCTTGAATAAGATTATAGGCAAGGGTCTTGATAATGAAACCGCTAAATTTAATCGGTGTGTAATCACTCAAGCAATCACTTAGACAAAATCAGTGGGATTCGAACACGCGCTATAGATAGTGAGCGTTTTTGAGATGGAGTTCCGTTGGGAGAAGGATATGGGCTTTTGATCTAAAACTTTTCACTGGATTGATATATTCTTCCCAATATACCATCAAAGTGATGATTTATAATCCAGGTAACTTTTGTAACTAGCGAATTTTTGCATTATGGCTAAATACTTCCAATCGTCTTTCTGTTTTGCGTCTGTCAAAGTTATCTTATCACGACAGTTCCTTCAAATTATTTATTTTAAGAGTAAAAACATCACTTTTTCTTCCACCTCAAATAATACCTTTTTTCATAAAACACATAATATCAATTGTCGTTGAACAAGGCCATAATTACGGCGATTTTTTTCGATATCTGACCGAAAAATTTTCTTCAAAGTTTTGCGAAGAATCTAGTTATTATCATACAATTTTGGCGTTCCGAGGTACTTATCTTTCGACGTCGAATAATATTTCAGAATCATACAATCATACTTTAAATAANGTAGTCAAAATTCACTCACATCACCCTCTTAACAAAAATCAATCAACTCAATTCAAGCATTATTTACTTCTTTCCGAGAAACTGCCGCAAAATTTAATATTGAAACGATTCATGTTGCTTGCAAGATTCATTATAACAGAAATATTTCCAATCGTCTTTCTGTTTTGCGTCTGTCAAAGTTATCTGATCACGACAGTTCCTTCAAATTATTTATTTTGAGAGTAAAAACATCACTTTTCCTTCCTCCTCAAATAATACCTTTTTTCATAAAACACATAATATCAATTGTCGTTAAACAAGGCCATAATTACGGCGATTTTTTTGATATCTGACCGAAAAATTTTCTTCAAAGTTTTGCGAAGAATCTAGTTATTATCATACAATTTTGGCGTTCCGAGGTACTTATCTTTCGACGTCGAATGATATTTCGGAATCATACAATCATACTTTAAATAATTTTGTGCTTTCAGAAGATTCCAAAAAGCGAGAGTTTTTACAAATAAAGTTTCAGCTTTAAATCTCAATATTAATCTCCGGCTTTTAAAAAAACTGACAAAAATGGTAAACGTATTCTATGACTAAATTAATTATATTATAATCTGAATTATCCGCTTATGGTCGGTATAAGTCAGAATCGTAAACGGCCCTGTAACTTTGTTCAAATTGGCTGAAATCGTAGCGATCTCAAAAAAAATGATATATTTGGCGTTCTACAAAATCTTCACTTACAGTGGTTCACTTTTATTCGAATTCATACGTTTTATAATTTTGGAGTGTTACTGGCTACCATTTTGGTTCGAATCGATTTATTTCTCATAAAAAACAAAGTTAAAGGGCCATTGACGATTTACGCGGCGACCGTGCGTCACAGAGTTTTCAAAAATATGACCAATTAAAGCAATTAACATTCTCGACAAGATTGTCATTTTTTGATCCATTTATAAGTATCTCAGTATTTAATTATTTTTATTTAATAAATTCAAGATTTTCAAAAATTTGCCGTTTGACGTCATTTTTTGATCCATTTATATTTATCTGAGTAAAAAATTTGCCCTCTGACTATTTTCACTTTTCAACTTTTTGCCCTTTTGACTAGGAAACAAGAAGTAGGGCAAATTTTTCAAAAATTTGCCCTTTGACGTTTTTGCCCTTCTACTGCCTACCCAGATTTCTGAAACTTACATTTAAATATAAATCTTTTTTTCTAAATTTCTGGAAATTTATCATACAACTTTTAAATTTATGTATAACAAAGTGTACTCACAGTACGTTTTGTCATACAAAATCAATCTGTCATAAATTTTTCGGAGAAATCAAGAAATTTTGTGACAAAATGTAAAGGTGGCTCGGCATGATTTTAAAAATGTATGACAAAGTGTCTTGCCCCGATAAAAAACTTTTTCTTTGAACAATAACCAAAAATCAGATAAAATTTGACCACCTGGTGAAAGTGAGATAAAGACGGCGGGTCCCACAAAAGTAAAACTCCCGAAACGAAACTTTAACGGAAACTTTTAAGGAGAATTAAAACCTTATAGGGTCCATAAAATATATGAAACTTAGTTTTGTTATTTATTGAACTCTTCACTTTCAGATTTAATCTGATTTAAATATCCAAATTGAATCTTTTTAGATGTCAGTTTTTAGAAATTCACTACACAATTCGGGTCTGATATTAAATATGAAGTCGAAAGAGAAATTTTTCATTACGATATTCATATTGTACGTTAAGTATTTTGAATATCTAGCGTTGATATAAGCCCATTGTGTTATTAAAACCCAAGCATTCTTATTACAGAATGAGTAATGCTGATCAGACCAATTAACGGTATAATGTGAACACAAAAAGTATTTTGTGTCATTCGAGGGAGACGCGACTCAGAGAAAATATGAATATAGACAAGTAAACTAACGTTAATATTTTAGCCTAGCTGAAGATGTTTCCAGCTGGGCCTAGGGACTGGTGGTAAGGGCTATCGGTGGGACAATAGCGGCTTAACATCCGCCGATAGCAGCACCTCCTTTAAAGGTTGGCTACCTCTAAAGGAGACCTTACTCAAGGTCCCGCAATATTCNGTTTGATCAATTAACTCTTGGCGGCCGCTTTGAAAACATAATTCTACGCAGTGAGAGTTTCGTCAGCGGTCGGGTTAGTACTTAGATTTAGAGATCAATATTAGATTATATATCGTGGCATTATCTGTATAATAAAATATATATCCCTTTATTACTTTTTGGTTAGAATGCGTAGCCACAACGTTAAAATCACACGTTAAAAGGAGTAGTTGCTACGCATTTTAACCAAAAAGTGATACAGGGATATAGGATGATGTTCAAATCCACAATGCATATATGGTGAATTGTTGTCGCACGAGCAGGCCAAAAGCTGCAAGCATCGAATAGAATGAATGTCGGAGCTAAGGATTAGTCCGAATTCATGTCTATCATTACGCTGTGATCCTTTTTTTTAAGTGTCCCTAAAATGGTGCAAAATGCTGTTTTGACCATAAAAAAAAGTTTATTCATTTGGTATTCTAAACTATGACCTGAAAAAATAGCTCAAAGATTCACTAGAAAAATAGAAAAAAATTTCATTTTTTAAATTATGTAACACAAATCGTCAATAAAAATGAATAAATTATTTTTACTTTTTGTATTTGTGTTTAAATCCAAATTTTTAGCTGTTTTTGAATAAAATTACGATTGGTCACTTCCATCAATCTACAAACGAAATAGTTTTATGCAGGTTTCATAAGATTTTCAGGTGAAAAGTGCAGATCCATACGTTCAAAATGTGGTAAAAATTTTCTTCTGGAATCAATAGTCGATAAGCAAATTGGTAAAATAATATTGATTCCATACACAACGCCTCTTTTTTATGATAGGTTCAGATAAAAATTAAATTAGAGCAATTGCCGTCAATGAGTCGAATTCGACAGGATTAAGGAAAAAACGAAATCATTTTAATTTATTCTGGAATTTGGCTGAAAAGAAGCATTTTGCATTATTGAGTGATTCGTAATTTTCTTATGGAAGCAATATAATTCAGAAATACGCCTTAACCCAGGCCTGGCCAAAACCAACCAATTTTGTAGGCTTTAGCTTGGCTTGGCTTGGTCATGTCAAAAATTTTAGAAGCTTGGCTTGCTTTAGCTTGGCTTGAAATTGGCTTGGCTTGATCTTGACTTGATTTTGGCTTGGCTCGATATTTTTTTTTGGCTTGGCTTGATACTCTGGCTTGGCTTTATTTTCTGGCTCGATTTTTTTGCTTGGCTTGACATATTTTTTTGACTTAACTTATCTGACACAACTACGACTATAAAAAGGTGCGTAGTATTTTCTCGAAACAAACCACTCGAAATAAGGAATATTAATTAAAGACGGCGAGACCAATGTTTTAAAAGGGATGGCTTTTACGTGGGTTTTCCATTTTTTTCGTTAGTTTTGGAAAAATGATCCCTTATACAAACCCTTATACAAACAAATTTTGAATGTTTTTACCAAACAAAAACTTTTTGTTCTAGAAAGTCAATTCAAGCTAAAGAATGTCAAGCCAAGTCAAAAAAAATCAAGCTTGACCACAAAATTTTGGTCAAGCCCAGCCAAAAATCAAGCCAAGCCACAAAATCAAGCCAAGCCAAGTTTGAAATCAAGCTGAGCCAAACTAAAAGTCAAGCATGCTTGAAAAATTAATTTTGTAGGCTTTAGCTTGGCTTGATCAAGCCAAGCCAAAGTCAAGCCAAGCTAAAGAATCAAGCCAGCTGTGGCCAGGCCTGCTTTTACCACTAACTTGATGTTTTTATGCTTTAACCAATAACTTGATGTTTTTATGCTTTAAATTGTCTCGCATGATTCATAAAAAAACAAAAAGCCTGCTCAATCTGCGAAAGAAATTCTGACTTTTCAAAAGTTGAAATTAAAAATTGACTAAAAAATCTAAAGTTTATAAATATTATATTATATACAGATAAAATGGCATTAATAATAAAAATAATAACGATTCCGGAAAAAACAAAATTCAAAATTCGATTTTTTTTTAAATCAAGCTCAGCAGCGTCACCAGTCAAAATCAGAAAAAACAAGTCGACCATGACCTAGCCAAGCGCTTAAATATCAATATATCCAAATTTTACTTATTTGCTATGTTTACCAAGACTGCTATAATTTTTTCCCCAAAAAAAACAGTATGTTGAGGTTATTTTAGCACTAAAATTTAATTTTTTTATATAATTTGGTCGACCATGAGTAAGCTGAGAATATATATACTATAATAGTATTATAGTTTGTCATGACCAGTTTTTGTCTCAAAAATTTGAACTTCACACGGTTAATAAACTATAAACAGAAAACTATAATTTGGTTAAGCTCGGTTAACCGGATGGTAAAGGCAGATAGAAATGTTATCTATTAGTTTTATTCGCTACCACAATATGTAACTGTATATGTAGTATGTAGACAATTTGTCTTCATCATGAGTAAATAAAAAGTTAAAAGCGTTTCAAAATATCAAAGATTGGATTTGAAGGCCCTACACCCCCTTAAGGTAGAGTAACTCACTAACCAGGGAGGTGTGGTATCAAATTTATTTTGATGAGTGAGCGTTAAGGGTGAGCAAGAATATACAAGGCCTTCTTGGTTCGTGAGTAACGCTAACTAAAAGTTGATAAATTTCACGAATTTAAAATTGTGAGCAGATAGCGATAACCGCAGTTATTGTCTGATTTATCGTGCAATATAGCCGTTGTATGTTCTTCAATTGGTAGGTTGATATGGATTTTATACTATAATTATAAAGTATAATTTTATAACATAATTATAATTTATAATTCAGACAGAAATAATGTAGCAATTATGATAATGATCAGTTGGTACAGTGCAATGTTTGTACATAGCATAGTACGCGTGGAAATTTAAATTCATTATGTCACAAAATTGATGGGACATAATGAAATTAAACTTAAAAGCTTGCCGTGGCATTCACGAACATTACTCCTGATTCTTAATGAACCAACAGATGCCAAAATTCCCAAAATTTTACTTTTTTACATACAGCCGCGATATTGACAGAATTGAAACAACCGGTTGTAAAATGCAAAACGCGACAAAATGATTGGTCATCAAACAATAATTTTTTCTGCGATCTTTGAGGTTGATTCACTAAGACCCGAGATATGTTTTAATAAGCTTTCTGTTTGAAAGCAATGTTGCTCAAACTAAAATTCCATTATTTATCTAGCTACATTAGCTGTTACTTTATTTTCCGAGGGAAATTTTCTCCGAACAAATTTTTTTTACCCTATAATTTAATGATATTTACGTTTTTTAAATAAATAATTTCGACTTGAATTTTAGCTACAATTTTCGAAAACTGAATGAGTTAGTATCAGTCTATTTTGTACATTGGTTGATTTCAAAGATAGGGAGAGGACTTTTGAGAAAACTTTCGAATTTAAAAAAAAATTCATTTATCTTGTAGAGCATCAAAAATGATGTCCTGAGCCGAAATTTTAGGTCTGTCACGTGACCAAAACCAATTATTTTTTATCAGGTTTGTGAAAAACAAGCAAATCGGTGGGTAAATGGTCTCCCTATCTTTGAAATCAACCATTGCTTGCTTTTCACCCCCGTCGGCGACTGTCTTACCATCACTAAAGCAAACAGAATGAATTGCTGATTTTGTTAATCAAAAATTGATTTGATCAATTTGGTGAGGAAAGTAACACAAAAAAACGAATCATTAAATCATAACTTAATTACTGTCGATTCTCCGTAATTAATTTTCAATATTATTTTCCGAAGTGCGTCTCAGTACTGAACCCTTGTGAGCACAGAGCCACAATAGTGCCGCAAGCAAACCTAAAATCATTCAAAAAAGGCAAAAAAACGGGATCGTAGAATCTTTTCTTTCAAACACATTATGAATAATTTTGATTCGGTTCCCAAAAAATAATTGAATTTCCTCTCTAATTTTTGGTTCCAGTATTAGGGGGGGTTGATTTATAAGGATTTTTCGCTTATTTTTCACTTCCGAAAAAATTATTTCCGAACTAGACATAAAATACAAATTTAAGATAGCCAGTTTTTAGGAAAGTGTTTTTTCATGCATAACAGTTAAAATGAAAATGTAGTGGTATCTAGGGGCAGATATTTTTATTCGGAAGTGAAATTTCTAAATTTTCAACTTCAAGTATTTCATGAAAAAATTTAATTATTATAAAAGAGAATTTAAGCGATCAAAAATTGTACACAGTTATATTTCATGACCATATTTACTTGAAAATAATAGAAAAATGTAATAATCTGCTTTTATATGGGAAAATAAACATTTTTTATCAAAAATCATGATTTTTTCATCAAATTTTTTGACTTATTTTTTAATTACTTGTGATTTATGAAATATAAATCTAAGCGGACAAAAACTTTGACGGGAGGACAGATACTTGTGCATCGTTCGATAGAAATGTACTTGTAAAGACAACTGTGACCATGTATCACGTGATATGATAATCCTTTATCACCTTTGCATGATCTAAAGAGATGTGGGTTGAGGGAGCCAATCCTAACACTCCTAAGACCCCTTCTAGCCACTCATGAGGCCGCTTCTCTCTTCTTTTAGCCATCATCAACGCGTGATGTATTTTTTTCACTTTACAGCGGGGTGCGGCGTATAGTTAGAAAGTTTGTCGCCAAAAAACCTCAACTATTACGCGTACTTTCTAACTATACGCGTACTTTTGGGAAATGTCCTCTGATTGGTCAATTTGGACAATTTTTGGTGATTTTAAAATTAATTTTTCGTTACAAATCTTCTAGGATGTATAAATTTAATTTTTTTGAATTCGACATGTTTTTTTTTGAATAGACATGGATTCGAAAAAGATTTACCCGAAAATCGTTAAAATGTCAAGGTGACAATGAAAATTATGAAAAAAATTTGCGCACAGTAAATCACTCTCAGAAAACCAGAAAAACTAAATATTTTTATGTGAATTTTCAAGCTAGCCGACATTGTCTGCAAGACTTAAAAACATGTTTTTCAACTCCTTGAAATACCGACACTTCATTGGTCAATCTGAACATGTTTTTAAAAAAGTGTATTTTTCATTGTCGCGCCGAGAGAATCTTGGTCTGAAAATCTGGTTAAAACGCCTATCTTTTGCCTAGGAACGTTTGAAAAAAAGCCCTATCTTTTGCCTGTAACTATACGCCGCACGCCAGGAACGCATAAATTTATTTTTCAAATGCGTAGGTATTTTCGGAGGCTTACGTAGGTTTTTGCGTGTAATCTAACTATACGCCGCATCCCGCTGTATTTTCTAAATCTTGAAATTCAAATTCTAGAATAGAAAATGTCGGATGCAAAAACATTACCTTTCAACTTCCTTATGCAGAAAAAATTAAAATTCCAACTGTCCTAAGCTTTCTGTAAACAACGTTCAAAGTAGAGCCACAATTGTGGCTCTGGTGCCTTGGCGGAACTTTTTTTTATATGCTCACAAGGGTTAATAGGGTCCACACCGTTTATATTTCGGCTTTTGGAAACTGCAAATCCGGTTAAGTTGTTAGATAGGTCAAAATGACCATACTTATTCGTACAAAATCAAGCAAACAAAAATTGGTCGGATTATCTTTTTTTTTTATTTAACATTTAGATATTTTCGTGTTAACAACACAAAATGAATGACGATTTGTCATTGACGAAGAACTTTTTATGAAATCAAATTGGTCAAATCGGCAATAAATAGCAAAACTTTTTATCTTCAAACTATTTTTAAATTGCTATGTCTTTGTCGTTAATAATGCTCATTTTACCCTTTATTAATTTGATAGAAAATCGTTTGTCCTATTATTAATGTTAAACTTTTTGTGTAGACAGTCTACACAAAAACTTGAACATTAATTCTGTACAAGTTGACTTCTGTACAAAAGTTTCTTTGCTTTGAAAAATGGTTGAATATGAATAAATCGAAAACATTACCATTTGTTTATTTTCAAATTCAAAAGTTTATTATAATTTTCGAAAAAAAGTTGGCCAAATGGTCTGATTTTGACCATTTTTTCCGATTTTCTCTGGATATGTGAGCCATTTAGAGCTTTGAAGGAACTTAATCATATAAGTCGTTTCCAAAAGTCGAAATGTGAACACTGTGAATCCCAAATTGTTGACACCTAATTTACTACTGAGAGGCAATTTGGTTGCCAATAGGATGTAAAACTGATAATAAAAGCTTATTTTTTTATTAGTTTCCTGGTTCAAATGAGGTTTAGAAATTCTGAGACGTACACTTTTTCCACTTTCAGTTAAAAAAAAATTTGACAGAAATTTGAAATTATGCTTTATCGAACCTGTTTTTAAACGTTTCTCCATCAACCGACACTCGCCTATCAAATATTTCTGACTTTCGGTACCGTAATATATAATGATTCATTTTTGAGATGAACTGGTATATACAGTAAATCTTTAGTTTATTCCGGAACTCTCTTATTATATGATTGTCAACTGGTGGTAACTAATCTTAGTCAAAAATTTATGATCATGTTCATGTCGTTCAAATGGTTTTATGGATGTGTTTGATATGTTTGATATAAATAGGGTACTCATTGTGAACAATTTAAAGGACAATTTTCGAAAAAAAATTCGGCTCCAAAAACCACTCTAGGTCCTCACTTTTCGATGAAAACACGTTTGAGACATTTTATCAGTTTGTTTTGGCTTGGTCGACCTACATATAACAACATATATTTAAGTGAACTTTGACTACAGTACTTCAAAACGAAAATTTTATCAAAAATATTCTGTTTTTAAAGTGAAACTAAATTTGAACAACACGTGACTGTTAAATGCCGTATCAACCATGAATCAATTTCTGAATAGGATATTAAAATGATATAAAAATAATAAATCGTTCTCACCCTAATTGTTAATGGCTTGTTGTTCGAAGAATTTGAACTATTACTGTCTTATAAATTATGACGTATAAATTATCTCCATGATCATTTAAATTATCTCCATGATCATTTAAATTATCTCCATGATCATTTAAAAATTTTATTCTTCAATATTTTTGCAAACACAAAGATAAACTACCGCGTGAGTTTCAAGTGGCGTGGAGACTGAATGTGATTCGGTACCAAGGATATTATTCAATAAACCTTACCTTAGACCGCAAGTCACATCAAGTCTCGACAATCAGCTGACCCGTTATCAAACGCATGATGATTGGTCGCGGTGAATAATCTTGTGACCAAGCCTGAGTTTTCTCGTTTACTACTTTTTCTTTTTCGCCGGTAGACAGTCAAGCGCGACGAAAAAACGTGTTCAAAAAACAAAGATTTTGAACGCGTTTTTTTTTGTGGACGAAAAACGTCACGATCTTTCGCAAAAAATCTCATAAAAAACGGTCTCGAAATATCAACCTCTAGATTTAAAATTATGATTTACTAAAAAAAGTATAATTTCAAAAACGAAAATAATTAATTAATTTTTCCGTTTATGAATAGAGACTGATAGAAATAGAATCAAAATGGTCAATTAATGCTCGTTGAAGATGGGTCTTTGATCCTACATGCACTTCAACGCCACAAAAAGAGATTCCTACCTTTTTTCCTGAAACACCGGCTTATTATGAAAAAGATGAATCAAGCTAAAAAACAAATTTCTAGACGAGAATTATTCAAAAAATTTAATTCTTTGAAAATCTTCAGCAGTATTTCAAATCTGTAAAATTTTTTCCCCAAAACTGGTGCGGCCCCCACTAAAGTTTAGCATAATTAAGTTTAATTTGAATCAAATTAAAATTGCCTTCGCAGACGAAAAAACGTCCTAATCACGTGCCAAAAATGAGTCATCTATTGTTCACAAATCAAGGTGAAAATTAATATGCCTGTCTAACCGGCGGACGAAAGAAAACGTAGTAAACGAGAAAACTCAGGCTGTATTTTGTTCGATCTCACTTTCAATTGGTCGGTGTCAATTTCTAGCTAGTGCTGTAATCACCCGCTGAAATCTGACATTCTCGTTATTGTCAATAATAGGCACTGAACGGTTGATGGTCAGCGTGAAAAAATAAACCATTTCAAAAAAATAATGAGAAAGTGTTACGTTAATGTGAATTCAATTGGACTGATTTTCAAATTGAAGCTATCATCTGGTATATCGGAACAAATCTCACACTTCAGCCTCAAGTTTTCATTTTTTGATATCAGCACTTAAAAGCCTCGCCTAAATTTTTAAATAATTCAGAAACCAAGAAAAATGTTAATTATATTTTTGTGATTCCGACCTCAACTCAAATCATTGAGCTATCTTAGATTTATATTAAAAATAACGCTTAAAATTATTTTGATTTTTTACATTGTTAACAATTTTTTCAGAACAAATAAATTAGAAAAGGGGAATTTCACGATTTTAAGCTTTATATCGATCATGATGCCCGAGTAACTTAAATCTCTTATTCCCTATTCTTTCAAAGGCAAATGAGAGATTTTAGTTACTCGGACATCATGATTCATGATGGATATCTTTTAGTGCCCAAATCGCCTGTATCGCCGGAATTGCGTGAGCATTTTAGGTTTTAATCACAAATTACTTGAAGTACGTAATAAATGACAACATGACGCGTCTTAATATGACGCGTCATATTTCAAAATTGAATTATCCGAATAAACTTTTTGTTGAATTTTTTACTGATTGCGTTTGGTGGAGTACTTAATTCTACGTATTTTTGCATTTCACTTGATCAGAAGCTATTATGACACTTCATATAAAATTGAAAAAAACTGGTGGAATTGTGACGTCATTTTGAACGCCCACGCCTTTTTTCATTTTATAACAGAAAATTTGTTTTTGTCTCCATATCGCCGACAATGCCAATATTGCCGAAAATGTCTATTATCGCCGAAATTTGTTGGCAACTATCGACGATATTGATCTTCGTGTAGTTAGGTAGAATGGAATTGAGCTATAACTTAAAGCCTATAAGTTTTGCAATCGCGCGGTGTGAGGCTCATAAACCGTTACAGTCCCTGACCCCTTTAAAGTAGTCCCCTTTAAAGCCTATTTTAAAAATTATGCATTTTTTTGAATATTATCGTTAGATAAACTCGAGATCATCATATATAATTGTTGAATATCAAGTTTCGCGCCAAAAAGTGTGTACTTATTTGCTTACTGGGAGTCTCAGGTATTCCTAAAAGCGGCTGTTTCAATAATTGTAACATAAAATCGGAAATGAAATACGCAAAAACGTAATGTTTTTGAGAAGTTTCAAATGAAACCGGTATTTCAATAACACACCACGTACTTTAACGTCCTGCCAGTTACTCAGAGGTCCTAACCAACAAACGGCCTGACTTTGGCAACTTAGTTGGGAAAGTGATATCCCCCTGTCACACTAGGGATATGCATGTATAGTGCGTGCAAATATAGTCTTTACTGTACTTATTATGAACTCCTAACTTAGCTGTAGCTTATTTTTCAGATTTCTTAGGAAAAGGGTTTTAAACTGTTATACCAAAATTTACCGGAAATTCTCTTCAAAATTTTTTTTCAAAAATTAAGTTTTTAAATTGTGCTCAATAATTTTTCTTCTCAAAATCTTGGACAACCATGAATGAAAAATCACAGTTTTATTTGCTTATTTAAATTATTAATTAAATTAATTTTTTAATAATTTCAGCGTAATATTTGAAACTAAAAAGAAACTATTTTTTTGAAATTTTCACTTGAGCATTAAGCCTTGAGGCAATCACTGATAATAAATTCGGATCTTAAAGCAAATCGTCGTCTCATTACAAAACTTGCCAAAAAATCTTTAAAAAAGTTGTTTTTCACTAGAAAAAATGCACCGACCCCTCAAAGCGCCTTTAATCCCCTGACCCCTTAAAGCGACAGATTTTGAAAAATGAAAATGCGCTATAAAGGGTCAGGGACTGTATATCTTTAATCTCGGAAAAAGGTGTTTTTCAGTAAATTAACCGAAAATTTAAGCTTGATTTACTAAAAAACGCCTCTCTTCCGGGATTTAAGATATGATTAAAAGATATAATTTTCTGAACGTTAAATAACGTTTTATAATTAATTAAAATGAAATTATATAATGAGTTTTGAAATACTTTCTGATATAACTTATGGTGATTTGTAACGAGCACGTTTGAAGAAAGAAGTCGATGTTTATAGATGATAATCATCTGATAATTGAGGAAAAGTGATGTATTGATATGATTTATAACAAATTTATAATGATAAGTGTGAAAAGAAGTAAATTATAATTTATACCTTTCTGATGGACAAAGTACTCTGGCCATGAAAAAGGTTTGAATTATCAGTATTACTGAACGATTAAAATTGCCCACAATTTTCGTTTAATTTACAATTATAACCTTCAAAAAACATTTGTTTTTTTTACCTTTTTTTAGAAGAATTTTCATTTCTTCGAATTTTTGGTTGTTTTTGTTAAATGAAAGTTATATCTTTATTTTTGCATTTTATATTCGTAGTTTTAAAAATCCTTATAAATGCAATTTTGATCAAGCCAGATCTAACTTGTCTTTACAGTTATCACGAATGCTTTGCTATTTCAATAATGTGAATTTATAGAATTTTAAAAAACTCGTTATTATTTTTTTTAACTGAATAATTCATACTAAAAAATATACTGTTGAGTTTCCAATTTCTTATTGCTTAGGCTAGACTAGTTCTGGGGTAGAATCAAAATCAGCGCAGGAGGAAAAATTGCCCTACCTTTTTTCCCCGCTCAAAACCCTATTTAACTGAAAATCCAACCCAGAAATCAGAAAGTCATACATGTAGATTAATATTATTTGAAAGAATTTATTGGTGTTTTACTAAATGAAATATTCTTCAATTAAATTTTATGGCTAAAATCTTCCATGTTATTTGTCGATAATTTGATTATTTTCAATACGATTTCCTAGGAGAATACGAAGGTTTCAAGTTTTCCAAAAAATCTCAACCATTTCACTGCTATATTTAAATTCACTTTTAGATAATAAAAAAAAGTACTACGTCACTGAGTTTACAGGGTGTAAGGTTTTTCCCTTCTTTTTTCCAAACTGGTTACACTTGATTTCCGC
>SCLH01000610.1:67033-82772 GCA_004367855.1 Oikopleura vanhoeffeni
AAAACCTTTTTTAAATGAAGAAAAAATTATAATTTTTGTGATAATATTTACAAGCTCAACAAATTCGCTTCTTTGCAAGATTCAGACTTTCAGTAGAATCAATAGTGAACTTCATAAGTCGAAAATTAAAATGTTGCGAATATGCTACATAATTTACGTATTTTATGCAAAAACAAACACAAAAAATTATTTCGTTTTGGCGTTATAAATTCGCCAAAAAAAAATCCGGTTCAAAATTTTTAACTCACCCAAATTGATTTTTAGTCCGGCTGACTCTTGTATTGGGCCGCACTGTTGAGACTGTTCCCATCATTTCTTTCGATTCTTTCTTTCTTAATATATTTTTCTTAAAATTATTTTTTTTGGCGAATTTATTTTTTAAAAGAAAATCTATAAAGGTATTTGAAAAGTGGTAATCATTTATCAATTGTCACCCTAAATACCAAGAGTCCGGATATGTGTTAAAGTTCACTGATTATAAGATTTTCAATGTTCAACGTCTTAACAAATCAGCAAATTGGCCACCAAATTAACGATTTATTAAAAATGGTGAAAATTATTAAAAAGATTTATAGCCTATAAATTTTAGGTTTTACCAGTTAATCAGGTAATTAAACAGTGTTGATTTTGCAATAAAGTTTGTGTCCTTTAAATTGTGTAATGATATTAATTATTAAAGGGGGGGTCCGACGCTTATTACTGATTTTTGAACAATTTCGTATGCTTAGTCAACTTGGTGTGTACCGGTACAAGTTTTCGAATTCTACATTAGAATTTTTATTTCGTTTTATATTTAATACAATCGTTTAAAGGTTCAAATTTTCCCCGCTCCGTACCCTAGATATAACATATATATTCAGCGATGATTTTTTAAGTCGTCTTATTCCCCTATCTTTTGCTATAAAAATTGCGTAGGCGTTAAAACCTTTTTTATAAGGGAATTAAAACGTAGACAATTGAAATGTGGTTGATATAACACACTTTTTGTCAGAAATACACTGTCATAATTCTTTTGTAATTATTGCAAAAATAAAATTTTCAAAACATTTAGACCATATTCTAGAAGTTTGGATCGAAAATAATAAATATTTTCCGCCTAGACATTTCTCTATAGTTAAAGTTAATAAAAAGTTGACCAAAAAAATTATCGATGAAAATGGTATACCCCCTCCCCGGTACAAACAGTCAGTTATTGCATGTTTTGAAATATCTACATCTAGCTCGTGAATTACAAAAAAAAATTGAGGAGTAACTTTTATTTCTAAGCTTGTTAACTTTGCGCACCAGTTTTTTATTTTTCAATGACTTAAATGAAATTCCATAAAAATATTGATGTTTTAGCAGATGTTTGCTAATAAGTATTCATCTAGTCGACCGACATCATACGTATAGAAAATTGTAAGGATATCTCGTGTAGTCAGTCTTGCAGACGCGCTCAAAGTTTAGTTTCAGTCAAATTCGTCAAAATTGTGCTTTTGAAAAAATCCCAAGCCTTTTTCCGATAAAGAAAATTAAACTTATGTGTTTTTTTATTAGCATCCAACATTAAACTAAAAATAGACAGATGAAAGGTTAAGATAACGCCGTTGTTTCTTTCAAATGACAGTTATTAACATATCAGAAAAAAGATAGAACAACAATCCCCTTAAGGAGGTAACGGTTGCAAAATGTACTCCACTTTACCAAAATACTAAACTGATTCGAAACTTTTGAGAATAGCCATTTGGTAGATCTATCCTTAATGTACAAAAATAAATTATCAGAATAATTTTGGCTGACCTCGGTGACCACCATGCGGCGAGTTCTAGAACAACTTAATCAAATTTGAAATCCTAAAGACTTTTAGAGCTCGCATACCATTCTACTCAAACTTGGCATGAGCCACAGAAACAATAATTCTCGTTATTTGTCGGAAACACATTTTTGAGTTTTGGACCAGTATTTTCTAGAACTTCCAAAAACCGCCTTATTTCAAGGCCGAGAAGAAAATCTGCTTACAGCTTTTTGATATTTTGAGTTTTTCTGGTCGAAAATTGTGTTTCATTTTTTTTCAATAAAAATAACTCAGAAAAATGCTCAAAAAATGAAAATTTCAAACTTTTTTTAAATTTTTTTTAATAAGTTTATGATTTCTGAGTGTTCTCTAGCAATGTCGTGCTATTTTTACACCCCAAAGTACCCTAAAAATAGTACAACCGCTACCCCTTAACTTATGATAAAATGTGTTTCAAAAGACACGGGTGTTAAGGTTAAGAGGTATCCGTCGGCTTTAAACTACACATATGAAACACTAAAAAATAATAAATTCATGGCGATGAAATTTTCATGCCAGCAATTAAATAACGGGTTACAAAAGATTTTGAGCCTTCAAGAGTTTTATTAAAATTGGCCAAGATTAAGGGAATGCCATTAACTCGGCAGATTTTACTGGCAGAAGAAAATCACTTTATTTATTTTTCAGAAGTTTTGAGATCGAATTTTAATTTTGAAATCTCTCAAAATTTCAAAAATTAGAAACATTTTTAAAATTTTCCTCATTTGAAATCCAAAAATACCCATTTTATTTTTTTTTCATAGATGTCTACATATGTTTTGACCGCTGTTTGAAAACCGATAAAATTTTTAATTTCTATTTTTTGTCGACTTTTTTTAAAAAATAGTTTGAAAATTTTTCGAAATCGGGTCTAAAATTTTTATATGAGTTTTTTGCATTCTTCGTTAACAATCAGGCCGAATCACTATTTAAATTTTTGTAACTTGTATTAAAGATAAAATTTAGAAAAAAAATTTTCTCATTCAGTTTTTTTCCCATATGATATACCGTTTTGAAAAAATGTACAATCTCTAGACTTATGCACCGCCCTTAAGAGGTGCAGCGAGTGGCAGAACTGGCGTCATTTAACTTAAGAAAATAATTAGTTTATTTTTCTGTGCTTATTATCGTTAGCTGAACCAGAATAAATGTATCAGCTCATTAAATATTTTTTATCTATTTAAGAGATTAGAGTTCGAACTTTTATTTTTGAATTCGTAAAATTTTCAAAAAAATTCAAAACATTATTAAATGTCACGCATTTTTCACCCAGAATTTCTTTTGTTTTTCCTTCTGGAATCTGTT
Organism: Oikopleura vanhoeffeni; assembly: GCA_004367855.1. NCBI lineage: Eukaryota > Metazoa > Chordata > Appendicularia > Copelata > Oikopleuridae > Oikopleura > Oikopleura vanhoeffeni. The sequence goes on from SCLH01000610.1 coordinate 70,152, forward strand.
AATAAAAACGAAAAAAATATCCACTTAACTTTTTTCATGCATGTTTACATATTTTCATAATAATCTAAACATGTTCATTTGTCATTTTTTGTCGACTTTTTTTGAATATTATGAAAATTATCGCAATCAAGTCCAAAATTTTTATTAATGCTTTTTTTGAATTCTTCTTGAAAAATCAGGCCGAATCACTTGTTAAATTTCTGGTATCTATTTGATTTATGTTTTCAACCGATGGAAGGATCAATCGAATATTGTTTCTGAACTACTGATGAAATTTACAACACTTGCTTGTGACACCGGTTTGTGCCATTTGGCACGCAATTATATAAAATTTTATTGTTTTCCAAAACATCTAATTAAATTTCGGTGTGTTATAGGGCTAGTTTTGATTTTCAAAGTCAGGAGATTTTTTAATATTTAAACGCAATTGAAAATCAATTTTTTTTCTAAAAAGCTGTTTTTTCTCTTTTCTTCATGGAAAAAAAACTTTCATATTAAGGAAATTTTTTCATATAGATAATTATTCTCCCACTTATTAGCGCATAACACCCGAACATGCCTGAAGTTTATCAATATCGTCTTCAAAAAAAATCTCACATCGGGTCAAGTTGGAAATGGAGTTTTAATGAAGAGTGTTTTTTGATATTTTTACAGTTACTCAAGTATGTTGAGAAATTAAAAATATAAAAGTTTGCAAGAATGAACACTTTTACTGAAGGTAAAAATAAAATTTCACATTTTTTTTCTTCCATAAATCACTCCGAAAAAATGTACCAATCTGCCACCTCGCTGCTACCCCCTTAAGGGATACTCTTCATGAATTGAGGGCCTCAATTTGAGGCTCAAACAAAAAAATTCTAAATTTCATTTTAATAGTTTTTTTTCTGAAGATATGGATAATTTAAAATAAGCTGGTGGTACTGCTGGTGTGTATTTTCAACCCAATACAGCCTTCGGAAAGTACTTTTTAATCACTTTGAAAATATCTTGTCTTGATTTTGTCTAAAATTGTGACTAAAAAATCAAGAGAGAAATAGGCTTTTTGCTAGAAAATATGACTCTACTTTGAAGCTCGTTCCTGATTGGTCGAGCAATCAGTGATCCTTAATTATTGTTTGAGATGTGAGATTTCGGTTCAATTAAACTATCAGGTTAAACAATTAGTTTTCACAATGTATATGTCTCCAGATATTTGCCCTCAAAAACCATGAAAATGGCATTTCTCACGAGGGGTACCCCCTTAAAATGACCATACAAAATTTTGATATTTTTCAGGAAATCCAAATTTTATTGAATAAAGGCTGAATGGTTTTGTATTTAGAATTTTTGGTTTTGTTACCAGTTTATCTGGTTAGAAGAATAAGTGGTGCGTTCGGATAAGAATACAGTCGGTGTACTTTATTCATGTTTGTATGACACCTGGTTTCACTATGCTGATACCTTTCATACCGACGGTACCCCTTAAAATAAGTTTTTGATAATGCTAAAGTCTTTCCAATGACATAACTAAACTATTAAAAAGTCAGGCCAATCACACCTTTGAGGTACAATAAAATATGTTTCAAAAAACAGGCAGCCTGTCACAGGCTTATTAAAGTTGAATGAGTGTGTTTGAGTCCAGGGATGTTTGTTACAGCACTGTGCTGTCAGCACATTACCCATTGACCTTGTGTGATTTTATATTTTTCATTGAAGCCGAAAATAATAGTCTCATTTTATTAGGAAAATAACACGATCTGTGAGTTTTCATCAATATTTTTTTACGTTCTGAATGAATTGAAAAGGTTTTGGAAGGAAAGCCGATAAATAAGATTTTATGCTTTTTAATTAATTTTAATGAAAAATGAGTCCAGAATTACATATCCAGATTGAAATACCACAAGTTTTTGATAAAAATGAGGCTGAGTTTCAGATTCTGACATCGAATTTCAATCCACAACTTCCGTTCCTTCAAGCATTATACCCTTTTCTAATTCGCGATTTTCTCAAATAACTTCATATTTTGAACAATTAAATATATATAATTGTTTTTATATTGTATTATCTAACGTTTCGTATACATATCCCTTATTCACACTTTTTTGATATTCCGGCTCTGATTAGGAAACGTAGTGTGTGTTTAAGTAGTAGGGCCGGGATATTAACAAAAGTGTGAATAGGGGAAATGTACCTGATTTCAATAATAAAGCCACTTCAATTAAAAATCACAGTTTTTTCCAAAAATATTTTTTATCAAAATCGAAAAGTGTCAGGACGTTGGGAAAATTGTATCAAATTGAAATTTTTGGTGTATGCTTTCTGAGTTTTCCCTAGCAATTTCGTGCTATTTTTACACCCCAAAGTTCCCTAAAAAGAGTACGACCGCTACCCCCTTAAGGTCATTGTATCAAATTTTTATAGTCTCAAACGATTCGCAACTATAATATTTCTTGAAACGGGATTATAAACTATGGCCGAATTATTAACCGTTCTCGCCCAAGAGCAAAGGACAATTTCTCATTCAGACACGCAGAAAAAATTTCGATATTATTGGAAAATTTTTTTTAGAATTGTGAAAGTACATATGACTCAACACGCCACGTTCAAACCGAAAATCGTGAAATTAAGTTGACAGTACTACGAGTTCAGAATATATGGACTGTCTATACAACCCCCTTTAAGTGTTTTGTCCGTAATGACCAAAATATGCTTTGCCAAATATTTTAAAACATTTCAAATTTATTTTTAGGAAAACTTTTATCAACTTCTATAGTTTTCCCTGTAGTAATACCACTGCTCACTTTCTTAACCTAATTATAGAGTTTTATCAATAGTCAATTGAATACATTAAAATTTCATTAGGTAATATTTTAAATCAGCACAAAAACAAATAAATCTAAAGTTTAAGCGATTTCCTCAATTTTTACATATATTTAAGAGGCGATTCGGGAATAATAAAAACATCTTTTATCAACTTCTATAGTTTTCTCTGTAATTATACCTCTGCGCACTTTTGTAACCTAATTAAAAAATTGTATCTACGAATTTCATATCACAAAAAACAAATAAATCTAAATTTTAGGCGATTTTCTCAATTATTTCTAAAATAGGCGATTCTGAAATAATCAAAAACAATGTTAAACATATCGAAAATGATGCATAGTGGGCCTTTTTTATCAGGCGTCATAACTTTGAGAAAGTGACCAATGAAATTGCGGGATTCTTGAATTTAGTCGACAATCAAGTGATGTGATTGGACACTGGTTCCAAGCTATGACGCTTGATAAAAAAGCTCACCAGGCATCATTTCCCATCCGGACCAGCCCGTTCTTGGAACTCTCGTCACGTGACGTCTTCCAGGGTAGTCTTGTCATTATTTAGAGTCATTAATCCATCTGATAGCTTTTTAACTAAAGGAGAACTTTCTGAACATTGAAATCATATCAAAATGGCCATTTCTCCTCAGTAGAACTTATTGGTCAAAGTGCTATACAGTGGTTTGAAATGAAGTCATATCGGAAATTATCCCTGCTGCGCCTTTCTGTGCGAGCGTCATCTTATGAAAGGCGCGAAAGGTTGTACTCTTTTTAGGGTACTTTGGGGTGTAAAAATAGCACGACATTGCTAGAGAAAACTCAGAAAGCATACATCACATACTCAAACGTCCTGACAAAAATTTCAATTTGATACAATTTGTGTTCCAGGGTAGTCTTGTCATTATTCAAGGTCATCAATCAATCTGATAGCTTTTTAACTAAAGGAGAACTTTCTGAACATTAAAATCATATCAGAATGGCCATTTCTCCTCGGTAGAACTTATCAGTCAAAGTGTTATACAGGGGTTTGAAATGCAGTCATATCGGAAATTATCCCTGCTGCGCCTTTCTGTGCGAGCGTTATCTTATGAAATGCGCGTTTGCACAGAAAGGCGCAGCAGGGATAATTTTCGATATGTCGAACATTTTTTTTGATTTTATAAGGAGTTTCACAAAAGGTTCGAAGGAATGCAATCAAATTGAAGTTGAAAAGAGTAAATTTGAGAAATTCAATAATGAGAATGACGTCATTCATGACGCTCACAAATTAATTTGTGAAATAAATCTCTAAAAAACTCGTAGATATCAGCAAATTCGGCGATATTGGAACATTCGGCTATATTGGCACATTCGGCGATATTGGCAATGGAAGTATTTTAGCTAAACATCGTGAATATGCGTTTTTCTTGGCGATTTTGGCAAATTTTGCGATATTGGGCCCCCACTGTATGTGAATTTAAATTTCAACGAATGAAGAACTATTTGTTCTAACTTTTTCAAGGTTTTTCAGAATTTGATATTGACAACCTTGCTTTTAGCTCTTAATATAACTACTTCCTCAAAAACGAAAAAACAGTATGTGAAAGTTATTTCGTATCACTTTTTCCCTTTCTTTTACTATAGCACATACGCAATATGTGGCCAAAATAGCGGCCTTAATTTTGCCGATCAATAATTCAAGTTTAACAGGAAACACACGACTTTGGTTTTTCTCAGTTAACAAATTGGTTAAAGCAGTTAACAATGTAGAGCCTATTTAAGTAACCTTTCGCAATTCATGACCTCAAAAACATGTTATTGGATTGTTTTTATTATGAGTGAACAAAATGTTTGAGGGGTACCCGTCGGCATGAAGAATTCTTCAACGATGCGTTACAGTAAAACCTTGTGTCATAAAAACGTGAAAATAGTACCATCAGCAGCGCCATAAACCTTGACTGTTTATTCGAACGGTCGCTATTTTGTCAAATACTCTCTAACACCTGATAAACCGGTTGCAAAACCAGAAAAAAATTAAAAGACTATCTACGCCTTCATTAAACATGCAAAAATAAAAAAATTTATGGAAAAATTTGAAGAGTTGTCTGGTCATTTTAATCTTGACAAATTTCAAACTATAAAAATCTTTCAAAAACCTGTTATTTCCCAGGTATCGGCACACAAATATCTTTGCCTTGAATTCATCATTTATTTTAATTTCTTTATTTTATTTTCTGAGCTACTTTTTAAATATCATTACAAACTTGAAAGGTTTTTGATACTATCTCACAGTTTTTTTCTAGAGGCGGTCGAAGTTTTAACTTTTGCAAAATTGGAAACTTTTGGTGAATTTTACTTTCGGGAATTTTATTTTTTAATTGCATTTATTCGAGATTTTCAAAAACTGTCCAAAAATATAAATTGATCCTCTTTATCATAACAGCTTCTCATATAAATCAGAATTTTGTTATTGACAAATTTATTTATCCCGTCCACTTATTTTTTAACTGCGAAAAAAAACTTTCTAAGAAAGATAAAGCTTCGAACTTACCAATAATCGATTTTAAATTATTTAAATTATAATAGTGACGTATAGGAACAGTTTTTGGGTAATTTGGAGGATGATTAAAAATGGTTGCCTAAAATTCCATTTGGTTGTGCCCCTGAAGTGGTTAGTGTCCGCAAACTGTTGTCTTTCTACAATTTCTACATTTATTGAAGCCGTAAAAGTGTTAAAGAAACATCTAATAAATATATCTCCTGCGGAACTCCCGTCGACAATTTCGGAATTAAATGCAAAGTCATATATTTATCAAAAGGCGGTTTTGGACAGGTAAGAGTTTAAAGCTATGTAAAATGTTTTCGTCCCTAAGGTTAATCGCATCCAAACTAATTTTCATACTATTGAATGTTACCATTATGATAAAATCTATTATTGCTTAGATTTTATCAGCTGTTATAAATCATCAAACTTTATCTTAATTTGTCGGGTATATAATCAGAGCTCGAATTGTTGATATTATTTTCGTGATTTGTAATCGAAATCAAAGAACTCGTGCTGCACATTTTTTAACATTGAAAAATTAACAATAAAATTATCAAAATTTATCAGGAATTTGTCAATTGTTTCGGAAGAATTTAAAAGTATGCATGTCAGTGTCAACACATTAATATGAAAGTTGAATAGACTGTGTATTGTGTATCAGAAAGTGTTGCACGATGAATTGATTTAAAAGCCTAATTTGCCCCGTGTTAATGCTCAAATGAAGATTTGTCTTCAGATAGAACTGTTAAATAAATTATCTACTTTTATCAAGATTTGAAACAAATATACAGCATGTCACATTTCTGTTTCCGTTCTTGATTGTTGCACAATTGACTATCCGCCAATCAAAACGTTCAAATTTGGCTAAGACGTATGTGCTTGCCAAATTAAAACGTTTTGATTAGCCGATAGTTAATTGTGCAAAAATCAAGAACGGAAGCAAAAATGTGACACCCTGTAAATTTATTTAACAGCAATAAAAATCCCTTTAGCTTGCCTATCATCGAATCTAAATTTTCGAAAACTTTTATCTCTTATTTCACCATTGAAAACGGTAACTCTGATATGTCCGGTTACTCTAGTAATGGTCCGGTTACTCTATGTATGTCATGAAAAAAAAATTTTGCGACTTGAAATTTTGCATAATATTTGTTTTTTTTAATTGGCATACTTTTCACGTACAAGAATTTTTGATAGCAAGAAATCGGAGAACAAAACTCGACTTTAAATCTGTCGGCCAAAAATGTCAACTCTGAACTAAACCTTGTTTTTCAAATTATTTTTTATAACATCATAAGATTTCTAAAAATGTTGGTCGACAGTTTAAGTCTCTAACTTTATCCTTATACGGCTCGAGAGTTTAACTTATTCAAGCCCGATACTCAGACAGTGCCGATTGGCACTGAGTAGTTATTTAGCCGGCCGGGCACTGAAATTTTCTCGACGTAGTTTGAGTACTTCTTGAAAAGTATTAATAATTAAAACTTTATGCCTTGATATTACGGTCACATAATTTTTTAGGATTTTGCTTTAGTGAAAAAAATCTTAGATAGTCTTGACGATATCGTTCGGAAGTTTTTTGAGGTGATAACAATAGAATTTTTGGAAAAAATACTGTAATACAGTTAAACTGTTCAAAAGAACGCACAGACGCTAACTACTGTCAAAGTTAAGTTTGAAACTTGAATTTAATAATTTTAAATTTCATCGTTCCGAAGCCTACCTATCTGTCTGACATACTAATGATGAAATAAATTCAAGTCAATACCCAGAAGTATTTTGAACTTTTTTGAAGTTCGGGCTTTCAAATTTTTTTATTCGAAATATGCCCAGTTTCTCAAAGAATAATATTTAAAAAAACTAGATTATTGCTGAACTTGACTTTATATATTATTTTCCTCATAAAAAACTTATTATGTTAAATTTTGCTTGATAATAAGTAAACGAAAACGTCGCACTTTGAAAATGGATAAAATAAATTTTAATTAATACAAATTACCTTAATTAAATACCTTTGATAGCAAACTATGTATTTGATTGTTCCTCAAAATCTGATTCTTATAAGTGAAATAAATCGTCTGGAATATCAGACAAATTAGTTCCAAGATACTTCTTTTCATTCATTAAAGTTTAATTCAAAAGTCGTAAGTAGCAGAAAGTTAACGATGAAGGTCTGACTCCATAAAATATAAAAGTCATTTTGTTTAATAATTAATAATAAAGCTTTTTACTGTCTTTGAAATTAATTTGGAATTATTTACTTCATCATAAGAAACACAGTAAATTAAGATTGAGCAGCTATGAATAAAAGTTGACAAGATGGTAATGCGGCTGTGGATTTCCGTCTCGATAAGGAGGTCGATTAAGAAAGTCGGTGCTAAGAGACGGATCCGGATATGGACTCTTGATGAACAACTTTTAGCTAAGACAATATATTCCCCTCAATATATACCGTCAAAGTTATGGTTCAAAATTTAGACAACTTTTGAATTTTCGTATTATTGCTTCCAGTCATAGCCTGGTGGAGGGACTTTTTTCCCGCATTTCATGCGGGAAAAACCCAAGTTTTAAATACGGGAAAAAACACTCATGTTTTTTTTCCTGCATTTTCTTTATGCGGGAAAAAGGCCCGAGACCCATAGCCTTTGGTCCATCTTAATAAAACTTATTGATATTATTTGCGACTCCCATTTTATAACATAAATAAATTAATATATAAAATTTTATTGGAGCTTTCGGGGAAATGCCTTCGTCAGGTAGAAATAGTGTAAACAGTAAATATGAAAAAATAATAACAAAAAAGACTTACCATGAATACAAAGTTTTTTGTACTGAAAAAATGTTGTAAACAATCTTTCTGCACAAAAAATTCATGTTCTAGAGATAAGTGCAAAAGTTGGGTGGAAATTAAGCATCTGAAAAAAACGCTGAACATAAAGACCTTATTTTATAGAAAAAATATTTCAAACTAAATTTACAAATTTATGTTTCACTTGTAAATTTAGTTCTGGTTTGTAAAATTCTATACGGATTATCGACCCGCAGAGTACATTTAATTCTGAGCATTTTATGGTTTAATCTGACCAATGAAATTGGCCTATTCCGCAATCCAGGATTTTGATTGGGTGCTAATATCTTGCGTTGTTTGTATCATTCAAATAGTCAGGCTTTGTGCTCTAGGTCGGCAATCCATAGAATTCGTTTACACGAACATCCCTTCAAACAGTATCATAGACTCTATTGATATTTGAGAATTTAATTTTCTCTGTTAACTATCAGATGAAACTCCTAAGTTTAAAAATTAATTTTTTTTTGAAACATGTTTGAATTCGGACTTTGAAATTAAAAAAAAACGTTCAAAATCATTAAAATTATACTACTGTAGATGTTTAACAAGTCGTTACAATCATTTATCAACCTGGAAAAATAAATTAAACTTGAGATTTTTATTTTCGGATTGTAGTCTGAACAAAGATGCGAAATTCACTCGTACTGACACACAAATTACTCAAACTTCCTGATAAAGAACAGTTTGACAAAATACCGTACATCCTTACAAGAATCAAAAATAACGTATCACTCAAACGTCCTGATAAACAAACTTGCTGCAAATTTTAGTTTTGTCATGATTAATTTTTTTTAGAAAAATCAAACTGCGATTTTAAATAAAAATTGCTGTAACGTAGCTCACCGTCAAATGACTTGGGAATCAGAAATTTATCCGAACATATCCTTTTTTAAACCAGAGTGAAACTTGAAAGTAAAGCTGATCTCTTTAGCGGGTAAATTACTTATAACGTTTTGGAAATATATGTTTATTCATCTGCAGGTAATAATAAATAAACAGAATGACATTTATGATGAAAAATAAAACCCGAAGCTAATTTTGCATTATCAGAACGGACATCCAGATATTGTCAAATTAGGTTTGCGTCAAAAAAAAATTGTTAAAAATTTACTTGAAAGCGTTTGCTTGCTCTTCTATGCGTTTGATTTATAATTAATCAAATCACACTGATATTTGAATAGGCACCGATTAAAAAAAATAAAGCAAACGTTGCTATCGACATTTTTCAAAATAAATTCACAGAATTTTCACAAATACGCTTTCGAAAATATTTTTTGGAAAATTGACAGAATTTTGAATGATAAATTAAAAAAAATTTTATAACTACTACAAAATATCAGGATTAATTAATTTTCCATAATTTTTTTGCAGCTTAGCAAGAACATAGTAATACAATTCATATTCATATTTTAACGACGTTTCTTCTTTCAGATATTTTCTTGACTTTTCACTCGCTGGGGTCTTATTTTTTGTAAGAGTACCAGTTCGCATTTTCAAAGACGATTCGGCTTGAGTCATTTCATTAGCACCTAAGAAATAGCTTGGAAGAAGACTTTCGAGAACAGCAAGTGATTTGGATAGTTCTTCAAGAACTCCGACGAATAAATATTTTTCATCGACATTTTTCTTAAATATTTAGTTAAATTCAAATAGAATATTTTGTGAATAATATTTTTATAAATTGTATCTTCTGCGAAATTAAACAAATGAGGTTTAGGACTTATTCACTGTGTGTCTTGAGAGGAGAGGGTGTCCGACACCCAGTGTCCCCGAAAAACAAATTGAAAAATAAAACTAAGCAGGTATAAAAAAACTATTGGTCTCCCGCTTATCTGACAAAAGGTTAACTCGCCAGAGCTCGTCAAAATTGTAAACTAAAGTAATATTCATTCGTACAACCCCTATCACGGAAATTATTTATCGCCGAAAGTTTTTCGCAAAAATTAATAGGCGATATTGGGCACTTTCGGCGATATTGGCACTGTCGGCAATATAAGGAGAAAAATGAAGTTTTACGTTCAAAAATGAAAAACGCGTGGGCGTTCAAAATGGTAGGATTCTGACTGCGTAACAAGCTGAAGTGATGCATCCTACTCATTGTGTAATACCTTTGTATAGACGGTACTTTACGTAACGATCCGTTCATGTATAAACGGTGTGTACGTCACCATACCGTCTACGCACACACGCTGCGTTCATGTATAACGGTGTGTTTACGTCACCACAGGTCTACGCATACACGCTGCGTTACGTCACCACTGCGTCTACGCATACACGCTGCGTTCACGTCACCGCAGCTTCTACGTATACGGCTGCGTGGAGATCACCTGAGTGTTGTTATGGCATATTCGTAGGTTGAAGACTACACTAAATTAAAGATCAACTGTCAGCCAATAGGATTGAGTTTGATCAATCAACCCTTGGTGGCGCTTCGGAAACAGAATTTCTACGCAGTGAGAGTTTCGTCAGCGGTCGGGTTAGAACTTAGATTAAGAGATTTAATATAGATTATATATTGTGGGATTATCTGTATACTAAATATATATAGGATTTAGTTCAAATCCACAATGCATATATGGTGAATCGTTGTTGCACGAGCATGCCAAATGTTGCAACATCGAATAGAATGAATGTCGGAGCTAAAGATAGTCCGAATTCATGTCTATCATTACGTAGCTGTGACCGTCCATCTTGACTCTATATAAGTACCACACAAGGATCGCGACAAGTGTTGTGAGGCTAGCGCTACATATAATAGAGGCAGGTACTTTGTTATATATTATTATATATATATTAAACGTTTTTTACAGTATTTAAAGAAGTTTTACATAAGGTTCAAATAGAGTAAAATATCGAAATGTTTAGAACTACTCCACCAAACTCAATCGAACACAAATCAAAATAGAATATTTGACAAATTTAATTTTGAAATATGACGTCATTCATGACGCAGTGAAAGTAATTTGTAATAAAAACGCCTACACGAATTCGGCGATATGGGCCCTGGAATAATTTGAGCTAAAAATCGTGAAATTGCGTGGATTTTGTTCGGCAATATTGGGCAGGCGATCTAGGCCTACGCAAACATCGCACGCTGAATATGGTTCCGATTATAATTCTTTTGGGATTTTCTTCCCCCTGGTTTGATTAATTTAATATCAAACTTCCACCAAAAATGATTATCTTTAATTTTCTGGCCTTTTTGTATGTATAAAAAACAGTAAATACTCTCTCCAGAATTTATCTAACAACTGAAATTACATGCAATCACTTAAAAATGCCCATCAAAAAATTCTAGCTAGTCAAATTTTTGATGACTATATTATCAACCATACACGATTAATTTCAAAATAATCGTGAGAGAGCAGAATTATTCTACTCTTGAGGGCCCTCAACGAGTTGGCAGTAGAAGAGAAAAATATTAAAAACCCATCGGAAATTTTTTTTTTGAAAATAAAGAAAAAGTTAATTTTTAGAAAAATGGTGATATTCTTGCAATCAAATTTAGCGTTTTGAACAATATTTTTACTTTTTTCTTCTTAATTTTGCTCAAATTTACATCAATATCATATTTTTCTGAAAAAAAATTTCACTCCGAGAAAAATATAAAATATGGATTTTTTAACCTCTACTATTTTGAGCTTTGACTGCCAAACCCCCCCTCAACCGACATGTTCTGAATGAAAAACCTCCATTCAACAAAACGCCCCCAAAAAAAAGCATTTAAAATTACCTTAGCGCGTTCGACAGCCCATTTTCTTGATTCCTCGCTTTTTTCTGAACACCTCGGATCTTGTCCGCATAAATACGGTACAACTTGCCACCAAGGTGATTTGCAACAAAACCGTTTTTTCTGAACACATTCGTCGATAGTTTCTTGCTTTTGGGCTTCATCAAGTTTGGCGTGTCCACCTCCACCAAGATTATTCCCGAATCGGGAAAAATAGTAAAATGACTCGAATCGTGCGATTGGATCTCGGATCATATTAATGTAGGCGATTTTTGATTCATCTTTTTTTCTTAAAGATTGAATTTATTTTCAAAAACTATGCATAAAAAACTTTTCGAGAACAAGCTTAATAATTATTCAGGGGGGGGTTATATCAACGGGTATCCAAAACATTCACCCGATTATTTGATACAACACAGTTACAGTTAAATTTTGATAAAAATGGGTATATTTTGGCACTTTTAATCCAACGACAAGAATTAATCATTCCATGAAATTATATAAAAAACATTCAGTTATGGTGAAACCTCCCCGACTTATCTCACATATTGAGGACCTCAAGTTCGCCCTCTCGCGGTCACTCAATTTGACTTAAATGATTGTGTCTGAAATTGCATCGGGTAAAAATACAAATAAATCAAAATAAATGTTTCTTATCGGAACTTCCGGTTAACTACGAACTAACTTCTTGAACTACCAATTAATTATAAAACGAATTTGACAT
>SCLH01000610.1:108592-121225 GCA_004367855.1 Oikopleura vanhoeffeni
TGTAACGAAAAATTAATTTTAAAATCACTAAAAATTCTTACTCTGACCACCCCTCAACTCAATTTCATGTATAAACTCTAGATACTGTTTAAATTGACCAATCAGCAGTGGTCTTATTTTTTTTTTCTTTAAATCTTCTTTGAATTCATGTTTTTTTTAATTTACTTTATTTCATTTTTTCGATGAAACCAAATTTATAAATACACTAAANAATGACAAAAGTGTTATATAAGTATATGACCTTGTTGTCTATATTATAGCAAATATGTGTATGAATGATTAAAATGTTTTAATACAGGGGGTGCGGCGTATAGTTATACGCGTATAGTTGGAACCCGAGATAAAACCTACGTAAGCCTCCGCAAAAACCTACGCTTTTGAAAAATAAATTTATTCGTTCCTGGCGTGCGGCGTATAGTTATAGGAAAAAGATAGGGCTTTTTTTCAAACGTTCCTAGGCAAAAGATAGGCGTTTTTCACCAGATTTTCAGACCAAGATTCTCCTGTCGGGGCGACAATGAAAAATACTTTTTTTTAAAAACATGTTCAGATTGACCAATGAAGTGTCGGTATTTCAACAAGTTTAAAAACATGTTTTCACGTCAATGCATATCATGTGTACATCTTAGAAGATTTGTAACGAAAAATTAATTTTAAAATCACCAAAAATTCTTACTCTGACCACCCCGTAACTCAATAACATGTATAAACTCTAGATACTGTTTAAATTGACCAATCAGCAGTGGTCTTTTTTTTTCCTTGAAATCTTCTTTGAATTCATGTTTTTTTTTAATTTACTTTATTAAATAAAGTTTGTTTCATTTTTTCGATGAAATCAAATTTATAAATACGCTAAAAATTCTAGTCTAGAATATATGTAAAATTACCCTTAAATCACCAAAATTTTTTTCTTTGACCATATTTTAACTCAATTTTTAACTCTACATATTGTACAAATTGACCAATCAGAGCACATTTTCCCAGAAGTACGCGTATAGTTAGAAAGTACGCGTATAGTCCGGATTACGCGTATAGTCCGGGGTTTTGGGCGATGAACTTTCTAACTATACGCCGCACCCCCCTGTATATTTAAATAATTTCATTGATGGAATCACCTTTTGTTCTGTTATCTTTCTGAAATCAACAAATTTTCTTCTAAATTATTTAATTTATTACTGTACACCAAATTTTTGCGCGAATCAAGTCTCTATGAGCAATAAACTAGCTTTCTTTTTAACTCCATCGTGGGGTATTAAATTAAAGTATCACAACATAATAATAAATTGGACAGATTTGGACCATTTTTTTGTTTTTTTTTTGAGATTAATGGAATGCTCAAATTATCAGTTTTTTCTTCAAATATTTGTGCTCAGTTTGAGCTATCTATGAAGTTAATCAGATGAAGTGTTTTAAAAAAACGAATTATATGAAAGTTTTGGCTGAAAAAGTGGCAACGAACGACCAGGGCCCCGTTATTGATAAACTGACCATTTCCTCGATGTATTGATATCGCAAAGCAGGGCAACAACTCTTTTCGCATGAAATATTTCAAAAAATGCTTGAATATACATCGTTTAGATAACAAATTAATTGGAATTGTGTCAAAAAAGCACTTCGAAATTATGTGCAAGTGCCCAAATCGACATTGCAAATAAATTTAAACTTTGACATTGTGTGTATAAGTCCATAATATTTTGTGAAAGGTCGGGCGCCATCAAATTTATTCACGCAATGTCGATAAGGACATTTTCTCTTATTATGTCTAGCAAAAAAAAATATTTTGAAAATAAATGATATCATTTGATCGAGAATTTCATTTCGTGCATTGTTTTAATTCATTTTATATTTTCACTATTTAACTGTTAAATTTTAACATTCTACCATTTTTTTCATACAACATTTAGATTTTACCTGCACAGCTTGAATCTGAATCTGCTTGAGTATCTTTACTTTTCATTGCAGCATATTGCTTCCTTTTCTTATTGAATTTAGCAGAACACATTTGTAACCATTCCAAATTTTGCCAAATTCTTCGTAAATAATCAAAACGTTCAATTTTTCTTGCGTCCGGCTTTGGAATACCAAAACTTTTCAATGGTTTCAAGTTAATGGCAAATTATTCACCCTGACAATTTCAAAATACATTACGGGCACATGCCTTCTAGTATGTCAATCAGCAGTGATAACCAAAAAAATCGATTAAATCGTTGATATATCCCCTATCAAGGGTCCTCAGTTGATAGATCGTTCTTGATAGTACAAGAAAGCTGCAAAACACGAAGGAAAATTAAATTAAAACCTTTGCGACATGCTTCACAAACGTCAATTTGTATATTTGATGAAATGTTTTCAAAATGAACATAATGGTGACCAGAAATCGACCTTGTTTGATTTCGGAACTTGCCAGAGAGGATCTTGAAAATAAGGTTCACTTTATTATCCGATATGATTGATGAAATATCCCTTTAACACCTTTTGCTGAATCTGAGATGTTCGAGCTGAAAAGGGGCCTTATGAGTGCATAGGAGGGGTCTTAGGAGTGTTAGGATTGGCTCCCAAAGCCCGCACATCTCAGATTCAGCGAAAGGTGTTAAAGGGATATCGCTTTAAAATAACCCAGGATATTATTTTCAAATATTTTTGTTTCGAAATTAATTCTTTATTCAAACCTGTAATGTTCTCTTATTCGATTATCTTTATCACAATTCATCGCCGATTTAAATGAACTCCTTACAAAAAAGTATTTGATAATCGGTTTGATTGCTACAATCAATAAATACCTTAGTTATTAACTTTTTTAAGTTTAAATTGTTCAAAGAATTTAATCAATTTTTCAACCAAGTTTTATCAAAGAATATGGCGCGAGGCATAACAAGCTTTTTTGCCTACACCGCGTAGTAGCAAAGAATCTTTGGTAAGATTTCCTGTTACATGGATTAGTTTCTAAATGCTTAGCTCCTCTATCATTTTATCCTATATCTTGTATCAAAAGTCTGAAAAACAGATTTCCGTTTTTGAAGCCAAATATCTGAATAACTAAACGTTGTGGAACCGAGTAGAATTATAAAGTGCATCATTTGAATAAAAATGTAACATTCTGAATGTAAATAAATATCACTGGTCACTCGATCAATTAGTAACAAGATTAAAATAAGTGTGGTATTTGTATATAAAAGCGTACTCCTCCATGAGTGCGGAAGCAAGAGAAATAACTTTTTATTTTATTTGTCACAAAAAACCTTGGAAGACTTGGAACTGACGGTTTGCATTGTGAATTTGTCCCGAAAAAGTCAAAACCGTTGTGAGCTTATCATCAACCAAAAGCCTTTTTCTCTTTTGATTTTATTTAACAAACTTAAATCGATAAAAATGAACATATCCTAAGTTCGAAAAGTGGTCACTGTTAAAACCTTTGATTGGTTTTCAAAGATTAGCTCAAAATTTTATAAAATTCATAAATTGGTATTAAATTTCAAAAACAAGACTGAAAAATCAAAACTAAGCCTGTAATGTTGATTTTTGTGCAACGTTTTAAATAATCATTTATTGAACCTAAAAATAAAATAAATTTGTTTTGCCCTCAGAAAATCAATTTTTAAGATCAACATAATCAAGCATAAGTGATAATTCAAAAACATATATGACTGACAGAACCGACTTTCGCGGTAAAATCAAATCAAGAAATAATCCGCAATTATTTAATCATATTTATTTCCCTCGACACAGTACATAATGCTGTATTCCAGCGATAACTGTTTGTGATTATGAGAGTTTTGTTATCATTTATTGTTATAAATTGCATTAAAGTCTTCAAAATAATCAGCAGTAATATGTGTCATTTATAGATCTTTATTTGGGATGTTCAAAATATCTTCATTGCCTTGAAAACTATTTTTTATGGAGTCCCAGAGCCGATTCCACAACTTAAATATAATATTCTGAGTTTTCAAAATCATATTTTCTGCTAAAATTTCTTCGAAAATTGTATTCACTTGGTTATTTTTTGATCGAAAATATCATAATGAATTTTCAATATTGAGAATTTGCGATTCATAAAAATTTGTGTTAAATTAATAATTTTTTTGTTCATACCGCGAGAGTTTTCAAAAGCATCGAGACAAAATATGATTTTCAGTGATTCGAGGCTTTCCGAGGCCAGGTTTAGTGATGACTAAATAATAGCATGTTTTCGATATACCTCTTGTTTCGACGCCGATTCAAACTCACGCCGTAGAAAAATCAGATTGTCTTAAGAATACCTGTTGATAAGCGACGTATGGGATTAATTATGATTGATGGGTAGGTCTTTTTTTCTGAGACCCGTCCGGGAGCTGAATAATAAATATGTGAACTATTAATTTTGTTTGACCAATATAAAAGCCCGAAACAGTGTTCTGAAACGGGATTGGGATTGAAATTTCTCTGAGGTCGAGGTCGGGAACCCGAGTGTATTCAAATTATCGGACATAAGTCACGTCTTGTGACCAGGATTAAAAGGAGAAACCATTGTTGAAATAAGAACCGTAACTATTGATACTAAAAATCGGTTAGACTCAGAATCGTTAGTAAAAAAAATTTGGGATCTCATTTCGTTTCGGAACACTTGTCCGAAATTATTTTATATTAATTCAAGTCTCGTAACTTTATATTTAATTCTTACTTTCAGGGCTGGTTTTCGAATTCCTTGTACTTCGTGGTCGCAGTCTTGATGCACGTTCTAAACTATATATTTCGAGTTATTATTAAGGATTTATAATTTTGAATGGTTAATGCTAAGGCCTCCCGAGCAGAAAATCAGCTCCTGATAAAAAGGTCCTGTGAGTTTGAAAATTTCAGATCTAGGACAGTTTTTGACGGTCAAAATTTTAGTCGAAAAATTATTTTGCTCCGACTAGTCGGTGGCGCTGTTTGAGGTGCTCCAAAACCGGGTATTTAGACTTTTCAAAATTAAGGGGGTATGCGACTCTGATTAAATAAAGGCCTTGGGGGCATTAAACATGCTTGAAATTAATACGGGGTGATAATTAAGTGTACTTACACCCTCCATCAAAAAAATTTTCAAATTTCGCTTTTTTTTCGATTTTTTTAAGTTTTTTAAAAAGAATGGAGTTTAAAAATATGACCGTCTTGGCTCAAATATTGACACTAAACTTAATATTCGATGACTGTAGCCACTTTCTCATCAGTGTTTCACTGCTTTCTTTGCGCCTACTTTCGAAAAAATCGATAGCACTTTTTTTCGGAAATTTTTTGAAATGACAAAAAGCATATTTCGCGTCTCTAAGCTCGAAATTGCAAAAAAGCTCTCGATCATCCCTCTTTAAATTTGAGGATACTTGATAAAATTGAGTATTTGCCAAACATATCTACGAGGAGATAGATTTAGAAGCTGAAAATTTTAAAAAATCTCGGTTATTTGCGCTCTAAGAATTGTTTAAGTGCCGGATCAAAAAAGCTCTCCGATGAAAATAGTATATACTACCGTACGTGATCTAAAAAATTTGAGACTCAATTTGATCAATACGTCTGGAGGAATAGATTTTGACAGTTTGAACAAATGTCACCTTGTTACGATACGACCTATTCGGTGTAATGGTCAAAATATTTGTGATGTATTTTTCGCAAGATTAAGGATAGATCTACAAATAAGCTTTTCGGTTTTTCTCATGAACTGTTAGTTTTCAGTAATTTCACCTAGAAAATGTCAAATCAGAGTCGCATACCCCTTAAGGCAATTGACTATCGGAATTTCCCCATTTTTATATATTTTTTCGGATGCACAAAAAAATTTCGCTCGAGATTGACATCTGACATTTTATGCACTAAAATTTCCACACGGTGTAGGAACGGAAATGGTGGTGCCCAAAAAGTCAAATTGTGTCAAATTGATTTGAGATATGCAAAAGATGCGCAATCATCAACTTTGTGGAAACGGTATTAGCAACTATGGGTCTCAGATAACCACAGGTGGCGCTAGCGGCGATTCTATGATTTGGTGGTGTTAACAGCAACCCGATATTAATAATGCTCCGGTTTTCCGACAAAAAGTAAATAAAGACTTTTAAAAATGATTCTCATTATGTTGCGAACGGTTTCGGATTTAAGTTTGAATTAATAAAATCTATTTTAACAAACTTTTTTCCATTAAAAATGAATACAGTAAACTTCAAAGTTAGAAATTTTCAGATTTTAGGAAAATGCCTACATAGATGAGGTGATTAGAAATTATTTTTTATGATGTATACAGTCAGTTTTGAAACTATTATTATTTTGCCGAAATGATAAGAATTTGTAATTCATTAAAATTTGTATATTTTTTACAGTGTGACCAAGTTTTTAAAAATTTGAAGAATGAATGCTTTTTCTGGATGTTATTTTTGATTAACTTACACTCTGTATTGTTCTTCATATTCAATTTGCTGCTCATACTCATTTTTTAGAAGGGTTTCGTGGTTCATCAAGTCCGGCTTGATAATTTTTTTTTTCCCCGGAAACATTTCGGTAACCACCTAAAGAAAATTTAATAGAATTTTTTTTCTGTAATCTTTTTTGCGCCGTTGTGTTCTCATTCAGAAATTTTAGAAAAATAATGGGGATGTCTGACTTGGCTAGTAGAAATTTAGGAAAAACCCTAAAAGTTTCCTTATTTTTTATGAATTTAAGCGATTTATTGAGAGGGGATTTTCCTATATTTTAACTTGTGTCAAGGTTCTGAAAGAATGAGAGAATAGTGTGAAAACAAATTTCGATGATTGACCACGGTGAAATTGAGAAATTGGGATGTTTTTACTAATAATCAGGTGAGCTAAAAAGCAATTTTAGAAAAATTAACCCTCGATCCTCTCCGTTGGTTTTCCAGGTTTTCCGCTTGGAGTCAGTGATTTGTCATATAGTTGAAAATGATTGAATCGTGCTTAATTTTGATAACTTCTTTCCAACAATTTCGGTATGAAAATTTCATTATGCAATCCTTATTTAAAAAAAAATTGTGAGTTTCTGGCCATGCATATGTTAGCGAAGTTTCGATCCAACGGTTCATAAAGGGATTTAAAATTTTGGTTTAAACCAAAATGGTCATAATGTTTTTGCTAAATGATCACTTCTCGATGAATTTCATTTCTCTGATGATTTCATGAAATCTGTTATACAGAAATGCAATATGTTCTGAATGCGTTTTCGACTTTCGGATCTTTGGCACCTTATAAACTACATATAATACCGATGGAATTGAGTGTTTTTTTGTTAAATATAACAATAATTCCAAAAATTTTATGTTTTCGCTTAAGGGGGTGCCATAAGTCCTGCGAATGGTACTTTTTTCAGAGCGAATAAATGAAAGAAAAAAAATGTGAAAATTTTATTTTTAATTTTTTATCTTCAATAAAAAATGTCCATTCTTGCAAACGTTTATATTTTAATCTCTTAACATGACTGATCTATCTGTGAATATAACTAAAAACCACTTTTCATTGGAACTCCATTTCCAACTTAACCCGACCATAGAATTTTTTTGAAGACGATATAAATAAACTTCAGACATTGTTGGGTGTTAATGCGCTCAAAGCCTTGTTTTTATGTTGCTAATTAAAAAAATTCTTTGATATCAAAGTGTTTTTCCATGGAAATGGTCAAAAATGGGAAAAGTAGAGAAAACAACTTTTTTTGAGATAAAAATTGACCTTCAATTGCGTTTGTTGATATAAAATATTCTTACTTCCTAAAGAAATGGCGCCTATTACACCACAAATTTTTTTTCGAATTTTTGACCAGCATAAATTTGAAAATTTATTTAGTGCAAATGCACTATCGAGTGTACAGCCGAATGTTAAAAATTTCACGATAGTTTAGAAAATGAAAATCGCGCGACGCAAACTCATAGTTTGACATACGGATATTTAATAGATACATAACAATTGAATAATTGATTTTACCTGATTTTTAATTGATAATTCGAAGATCCACAAATTAAAAATTTTGGACATGATTTGCGGAAAATTTTCAAAATGTTTCCATAAAATTCGACAGAAGATAAAAAATAAAGATTTTATGATTTTTCAAACGGTTGTCAGAAAATATGTAGGCGTTTTAGAAAAAAGTTTAAGTAGCCATTTTTTTCGTTTTTGTCACAGATTGAAATATAAAAAACAGAAAAAAATTTGGCCGAAAAATACGGAAAATTTTCATATTTCTTTGATTTTTTTCAAATTTTTACGTTTTTTACGATTTAAAAAATGAAAACTCGAACTCAAATCTTTCCTAAAATGAATAAAAATAATTTTATCAAGCTAAAACATATTAATATCGTTTCAGCTAACTATAATAAGCATATAAACATATATTGACTTATTATTTTCGTAAGTTATAATGACTCCATTCTGCAGGGTTTATGGGACCCCCTTAAGTTAACTGTTTTAAAACACATGGAAAAAGATCATGCCAAATCATGCGAAATAAGGGTAGTTTGTAAGAATAAAAATTTTGCTGTTTATTTATCAAAATGTTGGTTGTGCTGACGAATGATATCTCTTTTATTCTCCTCACATTATTAAATTCATACAATTTCTCAAGCTATTTTGCTCAAAAGTAACCACTGAAACTCACATTTTCTGAATAAAAATTGTGCACAAAAACAGTATTCCCGAGTATTGCCAATGTCTTACAACGTTAATGGATCGTTAATCATAGTCTGAACTTTGTGAGTATATATGCTGATAGCCCAGATATCAAGTAGTCTCTCAAAATTTTCCGACCCTTTGGAATACCTATAAATCTGCATGATTAACAGTTGCAGCTATGAGCAAGGCGAATACATGTGATTATGTTAAACAGTGGTTAAGTTGAGGGAGTTACTTAATAATCCAATTAATTAGCTCCTTATTGGTCATGTCTGATTTTCAAAATTGAAATTGAATGCGCTGAATAATCTTTATTTTATATAAGTGTTATTGAATCAAAAGTTAAACTAAACATTATACTTTGTTTTTGCACTTTCTCCTTAACAAACACAAGATCAGCAGGTTGGTAGATAAGCGGGTAGGTACGTAAACATGTGTGACTGCATTTGGTTTTTTATCAGACCAAGATTTTGAAATTCATGTTGACCAGTTCAAACTCAATAGCTTGTGACGACTTAAAACCTCCCTGACCAGTCATAAGCTTCTTTTGGCACAATCATTATTTTTTGGGAAATTTGGAAGTGATTTGAATTTCCGAAATAAAAATGAATTTTCGCGGAAATTTCGCATTCATAATGCATCTTCAGGTCCTGAAGTTCAGGACACTTGAATATACAGAAATTATATTTATTGATAATTCAAGTGTCCTGAAGATGCATTATTGATGCGAAATATTGACAAAAAAAATTTCTTTGAAATTTTAATCATATTCGGCAATAATTTTATGAGGTTTCAGTCAACCAATGTTTTCGAAGCACGGATTTCTGAGGCGATATAGAGCAGGTATAAAATGAACAAAATTGCTGATTTGAGAAGTGTACCCTGCGTTATCAATTTGACCAAAAATCTGATGGCTGTATTTTTGTATTGTATAATACAATTTGTATTGTATAATTTCTTTCCTTAGTATCAGAGGTTGAAGCGCTACCTTGATGCTCATATTTTGCATAGGGTATTTCGAACGAATCGACCTTATGGTTCTTGACACAATTTAGTTCAAATCATCAAGCTCCAATAAAAACATGCGAAGAATGATTAATTATAAAGTTATCAATTTTTTGTGACGTAATTTATCTTTCGTTTATTCCCGACCTAAAACATAAAAACAAGTTTTGTGTATCGAAGAAACTATTTCTAAATGTGTTTATCCGTTAACGTGAAATTATCAGAGATCACATTCAAATTAATTTCGAAGTTCTGTTCGAATGCCACATTCAAGTCCATCGAAGTGAGTTGTCGACATATCAACTTTGCAACTAGGGTAGGCCCGACTTGAGACCAGTTTGCACAAAATAGTCCATCAAACATTTATATAATCAAACAAGTATGGCTAGTTTAGTCTTATCTTATATCCTGGCAATCAATACAAAACAAGCTATCCTCGAAGGGTTTTTTTCCAAATTTAGTTTTTAAATTTGAGAATAAATTTCAAATGTCTTTTTCCAAACCTTGTCTGAGTGACTGTCTTGAGAATGATTATAGGCAAGAGTGCTTAATATTGGGACCGAAAAGTTGATCGGTGTGTAATCACAAAGAAACGTCAGTGGGAATCGACTGTGGGATTCGATCACGCGCAGCGCGTCGCGCTATAAGAATAGAAAGCATTTTCAAGACGAACTTAGGGTCAGAAATAGATATCGGAAATTAAATTTTAGACCAATGGATAGTAGAGAAAAAGAAATTCTTGCATTATCCGCACTTATGAGCGTGGATGAAATATTATAAGTGAAGTTTTCAAAAATATCGAGACAAATATGTAAAAAGCGCAGTTTATTAATTTTTTTATCAGAAGTGATAATTATTAATATCAATTTTAAATTTCGCCACGCAAAAAATTCTCACGGTTCTCAAATGTCACTTCCATGACTCTAATTGAACTCACAATAAATTATATTTTCAGATGCATGTCTCCAGTCGCTCTATTGACAATCAAGTATCAGCGATGAGGGCCATGCGAATTTCGGTCAGACGCCTACGTGAATTTAAAGGATTTTATTTAATACTAAGATATAATCCATGGAAAAAGTTTGTGGGCGCGTACTCACAAAGAGTTTAATGGCTGATAAGATCAATTGAGATGAACCGTATATTATAAACAAAATATGTTTTCGAGGATAATACAATTTGAAAAAAAAGGTTAGTCTTATTTTTTCACAAGTTAATCAAATCTGTTGAAAACTTTGATAGCAGTAAAAGCTTAATAAATGGCTATGTATATTGCCCCAGATCGAGTTATTGTAATTTAATAAAAATAAATGTATAATTAACGTTTCGCTTTATTCAGCATCTTCAGCATTATATAATTAACAGTTAAGAAAGTATTTCGAGTTTTTATACAGCAACTTTTATCGTTTTTGACGCATTTGTGCAAGCAATCACAATTAACAATTTGAAGTAAAAGTAATTCTTTAAAGAATAGAAAGCGCGCGAGATTTGAGAAACAGCTTGAAATTTTCTAGCGACACATTTGAGCGTAATTTATCTAACTGGAGTTAGTATGCTAAATTGAATTATTTTCGATAATAAAAATTGTATATCTTTAACAGCTCAAAATAAGACTAACATAGTGCATGACAAGAACGAGTTGAAGGTACATTCACGCAAAAATCTTGATTCTTGCAGACCTTGAGGACATTTTAATTAAATTGTTAGAAACTTCAGTTGTGTATCATTCAGGAGGTGTGAACCACAGCGTGTGGTTACAACAGTAGTAATTATAATGTTCAAGATCATATAACCTGATAAAATATCACCCTCTCATGCTCCTTCACATTCAAATCAATCTTATTTTCAACAATGAAAGGTAAACTGAAGTTATGTTCGAAAGTTAAAGGGAACTGTTGATTACAAACTATAACCTGGTGACTTGTTAACCTTGGGTGATTTATCGCGTGTTCTGAGAGTCAGATTTTCTTTAGTTTCTTTATAAATGTAATACAGTAACACTATTATGGTCGCTTTCACTAAAACAAGTTACAGGGGAGGCCTAATATCGCCAAAAGTTTTTTGAAAAATTTAGGCAATATATTGGAACCAAAAAATGAGGATGGGGATAGAAAATCCAGCCGGGGATGCATCCCTTTACAAGCCTGATGTCATACGTCAAACAATTTTAATTTTTTTAAGGAGTTTAACGATAGCTTTGAATGAAGTGAATCACCAAAATGCGTATAATTTAATACTTTACCAAACGCAATCAAAATTCATTCAAGTAGATTTGGGAAATTAAATCATGAAAATGACTTCCACAAAGTAAGTTGTAAAATAAATCTCTGAAAAATTCGGAGATATTGGCAAATTCGCCGATATCGGCACAGGTAGTATTTCAGCTTTAAATCGTGAAATTGCATTGGTTTTTTCAGCGGTTTCGGCAAATTCGGCGATATTGAGCCGGCGATATCCCATCTGTATATGCATCATATCATATGATTGGTGTAGAACTTGCGAACCAAAGCCGTAATGGGCAATGTACTCTTTTTGTATTCACAGTATCCAACGTGGCCTCCGACATATTCAAATCGTTTCGTAACATATTGTATATATACTAGTATATGATTGTATACATTGTATGAACATTGTACCGCGTGAGTCTGAAGTGGCGTCGAAATTCGCGCCAGATAGAAAATCATACTCGTAAATCGTTGTGTTATCAAACAAAGTTAATCGGGAGTGAAATGTATTAAAAGTGAAATGTATTTTTATTGAAATGTATTTAAAAAAAATAGTGAAATGTATTTTTGCGTAGGCGTTGTTATTGAAATGTATTTTTAGTGAAATGTGCTCAAATCTTAAGTGAAATGTATTTTTTTAAGAGTGAAATGTATTTTTGGCATGAAATCTTGTTTCGGAGAAAATTATATTGTTTTATTCTGACAAAATATACAAAATAATTTTGTACTGATTTTCTTAGAAAAATAACCCTCTCAGCCATAGAGCCATAAAAGTGGCTTTCATTTTT
>SCLH01000610.1:157996-187073 GCA_004367855.1 Oikopleura vanhoeffeni
CCTTTATAAGTGTTCTCCTGACACATTTCAAAAATACCCTTATCTAGATTTTTGATTCCCTCAAAATTAAGCGCTTCACCTAAAAATACTTTTAACACTAAACATGTAGTTCCTGAATAATTATCGACCTTAAAAATAATATTTTGACCGCGGCCTCTTAAAATTTGAAATAAACTTTATACGAAAATCACAAAATTTGGCAGAAGTTAAAAATTCGAATTTTGATTTGATAATATTTGATTAAAATAACTAATTATTGTGAAGCTTCATAAACTTTAATTAACATAAACTTTAAAAATTTGTTATCTAGTAATTTGTAAGTAAAGTTAACTGTTGTAATCCCAAAAGTTAACATTTTGATTCGTTTGATACTCTTCGAAATTAAATTGTCCAACAGTTTTTCTACCTTAAAATCTTCACCTTTCAAGAAAAAAAAATGTTTTCTTTCAAATGAGTCACTACAAGACAGCGTTGAACACTTTACTTGTACGTCAAAGTTGAAAAGATTCGCGTTTCAAGCATTTTTTATATGCCTCAAAATTAATAACTCCGTTAACACCATATCTCTTAGATGACAAATGATAAATTTCCTATAATTTTCATACCCCAATGAGTCATTGACAATGACCCATTGAATATTCCTACCAATAATTTGCCAAATTTAAATAAGCCCATTTAATTTTTAAAATTCTTTCATCTTTTCCAAATATCCAATAAAAATGGTCACATTTTGTGAGCGGAGTGGGGAAATGGACTAAAAAAAATATTTGTGGAAAATAAATTGACCATCAAAAACCCGAATTAGCGGTCCTTGAATTAATAAAACATCTCACAAAAAATATCAAACTTGATTTTTGCTTATATCCACCCTAAGTCTGAGAGGTCCTTTTTTGGGCCAAACTTCAAAGTGAGTTGGAAATAACTCACTCTTAATTAAATCCCCGTAATCAATTTGATAACAAATTTTCATTCGGACGATACTTGGAAAAAGTCCAATGTCTGACTTGTCATCAGTAAGTTTCGTGTAATTAACCATATATAATGTATCACACTCTGATCAAAAAATACATGTCGCTTTCTCGTACTTTTCATAAATCGGTCGATCCCTCTTTATACGGCTTGTAATCTCCAATGCCAAAACTACAAAATGAGAGTCATAGCACAAAAAACTAGTGCAAGATCATAAATATAGATATTTATATAGAAAAACAAAAACGCAAAAGCGCCATAAAAGCTCTAATTGTCTAGACAACCCTAACCACTAAGGTCCACTGACTTGTTAACTCGTATACTCGATGAAAATAAAAAGTGTTCTAGACGTTTAAGTTTAAATAATGAAAGAAAAAATCGGAAAATTGGCGGACGCGTCATCGTCCAGAAATCGAGTCTACGAGGTTAAATCATCAAAATTTTGCATAACCCTTTTGAAAATAATTACACATTACTAGGGGTTGGTCTCCCCAGAACCGACTACCATCCCCACTTTAAGTTTTTTTTATTTACAACTTTCACAGTATACTTAGCCATAAATTTAACCTAAACTCTTTTTTAATTTTTAAATGCTACTTTCTTCATTTCAAAGTTTTTTCAGCTACGCATTAACTAATAAACTAAAAAATATCAATTAATAGAAAAAAAAATATGTAATCCATTTCAGTTCATCCGTCCGTACAATCTCTATAAAATATAAACTCAAGTTCTCATCTCTTTACAAGGGCTCCACTGTAAACATGTGGGTGGTTGTAGTTTGTACATATATTTATTACAGCTTAAATGTAACATCCTAAACACATTAATTTTCAACTGTCTCTCCTCACAGAATATATTCGAAAGAATATAGTTCTGGAAAAGAAACATAGGTGATGTTTTAGGATGTTACATTTAAGCTGTAATAATATAATATAGAAAGTACCAACCAGCCACATGTTTACAGTGGAAGCCCTTGTAAAAGAGATGAGAACCTGAGTTTATATATTTTTATAGAGATTGTAAGGACGGATGAACTGAAATGGATTACATATTTTTTTTTCTATTAATTGATATTTTTTAGTTTATTAGGTAATGCGTAGCTGAAAAAACTTTGAAATGAAGAAAGTAGAATTTAAAAATTAAAAGAGTTTATGTGTTAATTATGGCTAAGTATTACTTGAAAGTTGTAAATAAAAAAAACTTAAAGTGGATTTGTAGTCGGTTCTGGGAGACACCCCTAGTTATGTGTAATATTTTTCAAAGGGTTATGCAAAATTTTGATGATTAACTCGTAGACTCGATTGCTGCGATGCGTCGCCATATTTCCGTTTTTTCTTTATTATTTAACTAAAGTCTAGAACACTTTTATTTCAGTCGAGTCTACGAGTTAACAAGTCAGTGGACCTTATGGTTAGGGTGTCTAACAATAGACTTTTATGGCGCTTTTGCGTTTTTTTTTATTAAATTTAGTATTCATATCTGCACTAGTCTTTTTTTGCTAGACTCTCATTTTTTATGTTTCGGCATTGAGATTCACAAGCCGTATAAAGGGATCGACCGATTTATGAAAAGTACGGAAAGCGACATGTTATTTTTTGATCAGAGTGTGATACATTTATATGGTTAATTACAGAAACTTAATGATGACAAAGTCAGACATTGGACTCTTTTCAAGTATCGGTCGATGAAAATTTATTATCAAATTGTACGGGGATTAAAATTAGAGTGAGTTATTTCAACTACTTTGATAGTTTTGCCCAAAAAGGACCTTCAGACTTAGGGTGGTATAAAGAAAAAATCAGTTTGATATTTTTTGTGAGATGTTCATTAATTCAGGACCGCTATTACGGTTTTTTGATGGTCAATTTATTTTCCACAATATTCTATTTAGTCTCATTTCGCGTCCCGCTCACAAAATGTGACCATTTTTATTGATATTTGGAAAAGATTGAAAGAATTTTAAAAATTATGGCTTATTAATTTTGCAAAATTATTGGTAGGATATTCATATGGGTCATTGTCAATGACTCATTGGGGTATGGAAAATTATAGGAAATTATCATTTGTCATCTAAGAGATATGGTGTTAACGGAGTTATTAAATTTTGAGGCATATAAAATAGCTTGAAACGCGAATCTTTTTAACTTTGACGTACAAGTAAAGTGTTCAACGCTGTCTTGTAGTGACTCATTTGAAAGAAAACTTTTTTTTTTCTTGAAATGAAGATTTTTAGGTAAAAAAACTGTTGGACAATTTAATTTCGAAGGAGTATCAAACGAATCAAAATGTTAACTTTTGGGGATTACAACAGTTAAACTTTACTTACAAATTACTAGATAACAAATTTTTAAAGTTTATGTTAATTTAAAAGTTATAAAGCTTCACAATAATTAGTTATTTTATAAATATTATCAAATCAAAATTCGAATTTTTTAACTTCTGCCAAATTTTTTTGATTTTTTATAAAGTTATTTCAAATTTTAAGGGCGCGCGGTCAAAATATTATTTTAAGGTCGATAATTATTCAGAACTACATGTTTAGTGTTAAAAGTATTTTTAGGTGAAGCGCTTAATTTTGAAGGGAATCAAAAATTCTGATAAGGGTATTTTTGAAATGTGTCAGGAGAACACTTATAAAGGATGTGGTGATCCCAGTGAGCAAAGTAACATTTGACTGATTAATATGTGCATTTGTGATCAAGATTACAATGAATATAGATTACTTAATCATTTTTTTTTGCTTATAGTTAAGGATTTTATAGATTTTAAAAATTTCAGAATCAACAGGATAGCGGCTGAATAAGAGGAAGAAAAATATTGACAAGGGAAAAATACTGACACGTGAACATTAAAGACTTCCTGGAGAAAGCACATTCGAAGACGCTTGAATGTAAGTGATAATTATTCATGTAATGAATTATTTTAAACAAAATATCAATATTTTGATTGTAACTAATATGTAGGCAATTGAGGGTTATTTTGAAGAATAATTGTAATCGATTAAATTCAAGTCGTAGTTGACGGTTAAATGATTTAAAAAGCTTTTGGCGAAGATAGTTTATGATTCGGAAAATTCGTCGAAAAATGTCTGGACAAGGCAGAAAGTAAACGGTTTTTGAAAAAAATGAAATAACATAGACGAAAAAATTTATGGTTTTTTCGATATTTTTTGGTCAAACTTAAAGGGACAGTTTCATTCTTGAAACATATGTTTGTAAATTTTAACTATTTATTAGTTCGTTTATACAAATTGTTTATAACGTCAGTTATAACTTGACATTTTCTGAAAATTAAAAGGTTGGTTCTGCCTATATTTTTGTCGGAAAATTTTTAAGGTCTGTTAAATTTTTCTGTCTACGAAAATTCTTTTTGAAAAATTTTTAGGTTCTTTTGTTTAAAATCAATTTTTGATTGAATTCTAGACAGTTTTAATTTTGAACACATCTTTCCTGCATTTTTTTGTGTTGTTTGATATCGAAATTTAAGGGACCAGTTTTTTTTTAATTTTTTTTAAAATCAAAATCATTGTTTTTATAAAGACATTCCGCTGAAATTTTAAAAAAAAATCAATTATTGTGTGCTTTGAAATGATTGTTAATTAATCTTTCTTCATTTTCTTGTAACACGATTTTGAACAAGCAAGTTTAAGCTTTGTTCGAATAAGAGATTTTTTTTGAACGTTTTTTCAGAAAAATTTTCTTTGGATGTTTATATTTTTATTTAAGTCAAAAAATACTTTCATTTGAAAATTTGTTGCTATCTGTCAATATTTTATTGTAACGTTTGAAAGTAAAATGACTACGTTTTTTCAAAAAGTTTTTATGTCATCAAATTTTTTAAGGAAGGTTTGAAAGCAAAAAACGTTTTTCTTTCAATTTTTTTTTATGTTGTCGAATTTCTTAAGGGAGGTTTGAAAGCGAAAAATACGTTTTCTGGTCAAAATTTTTATGCTTCGTCAATATTTCCAAATTGGAGGTTGAAATAGGAACCTATTTTTCATGAAATGTACGGCGGATTCGAAAAAAAACAAGCTGAGCAAAAATAATATTTTATATACCCTGTACTTGTGATTTCTCCTTGTTTTGTTCTCAAACATTATTTCAAAAATTTACATTTATTGCCATATTTAAACACAAAAAGTTGTTACGAGAAAAATATACGTTTTTTCTTTCAAAAATTATTACGGTTTGTAATATTTTTAAGGAGGGTGACAACGGAAAATTACTTTTTATGATTGTTTTGAGGAATGGTGCTTTCTTAGTAGGGGTGGACTGTGGATTAACAGAGTGTCATACTATTGAACACCTTTATTATTTCGTATTCCCAACCATATTCTGCCCATTCTGCATCTTGTTAGACATTATATTTGTCAACAGATGTCTCTCCTCACAGAGATATATATTCGAAAGAGAATTATAGTTCTGGAAAGAAGAAACATAGTGTTGTGTTTAGGATGTTACATTTAAGGCTGTTAATAAATATATATAGTAAAGTACAACAGCCACAGTTACATGATAAATTGCCCCTTGTACTTTTCATGTTTATATGTGTACTGATAATTTTTTGTTGCCTTTTTACTTTAATTTCAACCTTCTTACAGGTATCTTATTTCTCACATGTTCAGAACAAATTAAGAACAACAAACAAAACGCGTATATGAACTATAGTGGTGGTAAGATCAATTACATATTATAGTATACGTTTGATTTGGCTTTCGCTTGATTTGATTTGACTTTCAAAGGGACGTATTCCAGCTCTTGCCGAGGGTTTGGATTGATACAGTTTGCTTCATTAA
The DNA here is from genome assembly GCA_004367855.1 of Oikopleura vanhoeffeni. Lineage (NCBI taxonomy): Eukaryota > Metazoa > Chordata > Appendicularia > Copelata > Oikopleuridae > Oikopleura > Oikopleura vanhoeffeni. The sequence goes on from SCLH01000610.1 coordinate 163,761, forward strand.
AGCAAAAGCTAAGTTGATTCCGAAAAAAAGAGGATTATCCATGTGGGAGCTAACATTTAGCTGCTGAATAGCCGAATATTTTCAAACAACTCAACATCACTGTTTACTGCAGTCAAAACCAGTTTTAAAACTTATTTCACCAAAAATTATTCAAGCATTACCATGTCCACACAAATGAAACCATTCATTTAATGTCCCTTGCAAGTTTTAATTTAGATATAATGGGTTTATTATTCTGGTTTTAGCATTTTAAAAAATAACCAAGTTAGACCAGATTTATACGAAAAATAGGAAAAAAAGTGATCAATAAGACAGAATGTTCTGACTCAGAAAACAACTGCTGTCCGCGAATAGTTAATTCAAGATTTCAATGAAGTTAATTCACAAAAATTAATTTAAAATCGCGTTAGCTAGTCTTTAGGATTAATATTTCTAAAATTTTCTTTAAATAATTTTTAGTTTTCATTCGATGAAAAAATATGAATTTACTTCAAAAAAAGATGACAGATTATTTGAAAAACAGTATTTTGAGAGGAAAGTTAAAGAGCTTTCAGAAATCACCTAAAATATTTGGGTTTTATTTTGATCGAATAGCCGTGCATCTGTTGAATATTAATAATGAATAAAATATAAACATTTTTGTCAAATTATATTCTCCAGAAAACGATGTATTCCTTGTTTATAATTGATTCTATAACATGAATGGTTTTATAATGTATTAAAGGTTCACCGGAACCAACATCCACGGAACACATTGAGGGAGGTTTTAATTATAACTTTTAGTGAATTTAATTTTTTAAGATAAAAATCAAATTCCATGGACGTTTTTTCGGAAATGGGCACTAAAATGTTATGTTGACGATAACGAGAATTGTGTAAAATTTTCGCATTTAAAACCATTCACGATTTTTAAGCTGAATTCTTTTTCAGTGCTCATTATCATCAACTAGCCACTACTATCGCATACATTGCATGAACGTTTGCGGGTTTTCACGTTTTTTTCATTTTTTCACAAAATTCTTTATTTTTTGTTCCCAAAGCACGTAAGTGTCAATATGATCAAAGTGTCCAATATCACCTATACATTTACAATTAAAGCGCTTACCCCGTAACAGTTTTAATCAGCTGAAAACCCAATTTTGCTTTGTTTGGCCGCAGATTTATAATGTGGCCGCTGCCAGATACTTCCAATTCATTATTGGCAATATAAATTGCCAATAAAATTATCTGGCTACAATTATTTTTGTCAATTTCATAATATAAGGGCTGTTTCAACAAAAGCGCTTTAATACAGCAATATATCGGCCTATGTCATGACATGTTAACGACATTAAGGAAAATCAAAGTTGATTAAAATTTTGGAACGACCTCATGGTTTCCTGGTATTAGAAGAGGTGGCGCTGGCTATCGACGTATACATTTCTAAAAACTTAAACATTATACATTCGCACTTTATCCCTATTCACACTTTTGTTACATATCCGGCCCTGATAGAAACGTAGTGAGTTTTTTGAGTTGAAGGGCCGGATATTTAAATGGTGGATAGAGGAATATCCTTTCCAACATAAACTCCATCTCAAAACACGTTTACTATGTCTATAAGCGCGTGTTCGAATTCCCACTATTGTGTCTTTACTGTTGTCTACAGATATGATTATAGGCAAGGGTCGGCTTGATATTGCGCGACGCTTATTTTCGGTGTGTAATCACCTCAAGCAATCACTAATATAATCACTAGACCCAACATCGTGGGAGTCGAACACGCGCTATAGAGATAGTAAACGTTTTGAGATGGAGTTCCGTTTGGGAAAAGGATATGTGAGAAGTACAGTATGGGCTTTTTCTCTCGAGGCCCCTCAGTCGCTGTAAATTGAACCCCCCATGGCGCGCCAATGAAAATGTTTTATTGGAAATGTGCAGGGTTCTTTGAAAACGTAGTACGTATGTTTACTATGCTCAAAGCGTCCCAATTAAATCGCCGAGATTTGCCTCAGGCCCCCCACGTTGTTTTACCTCAGGTCCCCTCCGCTTTTTTGCGCTGTCCAATCAGCGCCGCTTGAATTAACCGCGTCGACACAAATAATTCGCGATAAAATCCCAAAAAATAATATTAAGTTCCAATTTAGTTATTAATTTGAGATAAATGTTTAATGAGAACGTACATGAAAGATTTTAGACTAGGCGGCCGAGGATTTGTCCAAAATTACACTAAAATCAGCCGTCAAATGGCTTTTTCACGAAAATTAATACAATACGGAATTGGGTATAAAAATGGCATTCAAAAATAAAAAAAATTGCCGATCTTCAAATCTTCGACCCTTAAAGCAGCCGTTAAAGGTCGACTTTTTTTGAGTTTTTTTTGTTTGAACGCTGTACAAACTGGGTGAGCAAAATTGTTTCTTACTTTTCAATTGCGATATTTTTGAGATTATTAAACGATGTCTCAAAGTGAGCTTACGGCTTAGAAGGCCGAAGTTTTATGCAATAAAAAAATGTCCAAATGCCGTCAAAGGGCATATCATTCGATGCCAAACTAAATTTTAAGGAAAATTTGAGATTATGAACGACTGTCTCAATAGTGACCTCCTTAAGGAGCTACGGGCTCTAGAAAGGGGCCGGAGTTTATGAATAAAAAATTGATCCAAAATGCCTTAAAATTATGGGTTATCATTCGATCCCAAATTGGAATTTGAGATTTGAGGATTGCCTCAAGTGCCTTCTTAGAGCAACGGGCTCTAGAAGGGCCGATGATTTATGAATCAAAAAAATTATCCAAAATGCCTTAAATGGTATCATTCGATCCCAAATTGAATTTTAAGAATTTTGAGATTATGAAAAGATGCCTCAAAGTGACCTCTTAAGGAGCACGGGCTTTATAAGGGCCGAGTTTTATGATCAAAAAATTGTCCAAATGCCTTACAAAGACCTTACGAGTGAACCTCAAAGAGTCAAGCTAAGTGAAATGAAAAATAAGCAACCTTCAAATTAATAATTAATTTGAAAAAATTTTGCATCTTCTTTATAAGTTTATCAGCATTGTGCCACCAGCGTGCCCCTATCCCCTATTTAAATAACTATTGCTGTGATTTCGAAAATGTGACTGGACCATTTAAAATTTAAATTTTTGTTTTTTCGCGTTTTTGTCCGCTGAAAGCAAAATTTTTAAACCAAAGCCGGGCACAAAAAAATAAATAAAAATGATGAAAATTGAAGGAGTAGACACTTTAACTGCGTGTCTTTTTAGGAGCTTTTAAAAGCGTAGGTGGCGATTGTATCAGATTTACTGTTTAGTTTTAAATTACCGCGAAGGGTTGTTCTGTTAGTTTCAAATGTTTTTGGAATATTTTAAACCTTTTTTTGCTCTAGTTTTGGTGAGAAAGAACCTTGAAGAGCTCTCAATTTGCGAAACCCACTCCCTTAAGAGGTCACTTTAAGGTACGGTTCATAATCTCGAGAATGTCTTAAAATTTCAAATTTGGCATTCAAATGATTCTCATTTGAAATAATTTTTTGATTCATAAAACTCGACCTTTCTAGAGCCCGTTGCTCCTTTAAGGGTCACTTTGAGGCATCGTTTCTAATCTCAATTTTCCGCCCCCCCAATTTGGCATAAAATGGATTCTTTCATTGAAGACATTTTGAATAATTTTTCGATTCATTAAACTCGGCTTTCTAGAGGGCCCATTGCTCCTTAAGAGGTCACTTTGAGGCATCGGTTCATTAATCTCAAATTCTTAAAAATTTATTTGGGATCGAATGATACCCTTGAAGGGCATTTGGACAATTTTTTATTCATAAAACTCGGCCCTTCTAGAGCCGTTAGCTCCTTAAGAGGTCACTTTGAGGCAGTGTTTCATTAATCTCCAAATTCTTTTTAAAATTCAATTTGGCATCGAATTCCGATACTCATTGAAGGGTAGATTGAGCCAATTTTCCAAGGTTCAACTGATATGGTACCTCTTGAAACCTCTAAAAACAGTTAAGATTTCAAGATCGGAAAATTTCAAATCCGAATTTCGCCATGGGGAGGGAGTTATTTTTGTCAAAGAAATGAAATGGAAATCGCCATTTGTACGCTAATGTGAGTCAAAAAAAACGTTTTGCTTAACCCCTCCGAGTTAAAAATAAAAAAAAATTTTATTGCAAAATTTCTTGTCTAGCTATCAAGGAGTTTTCTCCCAAAATTTCAGAATTCTATGTCAACTAAAAAAATCCCCCCAGCCGCCCTTAGTAGCCTCGGCCAGCCTACCTGAAGGTTTTTCAAATGCCTTGATAATGAGAATAGCGAACGTGCAAATAAAAAAAATTTATTAAAAAATATCGTTATAAAAATTAACTCGATGGCCTTCTTCTAACTTTATAAATTTGATGCACTTGAGATTTCATTAAATTTACGTACTGATATCGAAATTCTCGCCAGAATTGGTAGACTTATCGCAGTCATATGCGTATTTTTTGAACCAATGAACGAAGAGTGTGGGCAAGCCATTAATGAAGACATCAATTTTATTCATTCTATTGAATGAAATGAATTGGAAACCACTTCTTATTGGCTAGCGCAAAATTTATTTTAATAACTGCCAATCGTTCAAAATCTAAACATTTTGACTGGCGGGGGATCAATTTTCAGCGACTGAGGGTCCTCGAGAGAAAAAAGGCCCATCTGTATGTTAACACATAACACATAATTATCCTTTATGTGATTGAGAAAAAATGGACATATCATATTTGTGATCGTTTTGCAGATTAAAAGGCACCTATAAAAAAAACTGGCGATTTACATTTTTGCAAGATTTGGAAGAAAACAATCAAAATAATATTTGTAGCAAGTTTCACGAGTTCAAAAGATTCTAAATTTTCACACTCAAAAAATTTCGTAGATTAAATCATCACAAGGAATGATTGTTATTGATACGAAGTTCCCTTCGGAGACTCGAGCTAATTTTTTCACCCGACATTAAGTAAGCTTATCCGCTAGTGGCTATGAATATGTTCCATATCCAATTATTTAGGTCCTATCTGGCATTTCGTGAGTAACTGAGATTTATCTAAATTAATACAGCATGTTTCAACCAGTGTATTTGGTTATTTAAACCACGTTGTTTCTGTTATTTTTCAATTGTCGTTTCAAAGATTATTTTGCTGCCGAAAAAATTTAAAGAAAAGAGGAGAAATGGATGCTTTAATGTGAAAAAAGGTTGAATTTGTTCCGATTCCGTAAACGGATTTAAACATCACAGGATCGGGGTCTCCGGACTTGTCGAGTCGTGTTCGCGTTTAAACTAATTTTTCGTCTGGCTCTCATTGAAAAGTTCGTTAGTTCCGCTGCTCTAATTAAGTTTCAAAACGCTAAGCTAATCTCGAAGCGAATCACGATTCAAAAATTCTCAGGGAATCTAAAATAAAATTCAAAAGATTGATTTTTACTGCGTTTCTTGTTCTTGAGACATCTTCAAAGTAATGCATACTCTCAGGAATAACATCAAAAACATAACTAAATATTAAGGCGATGCATTATTTACATACTGAAAACTTTTACCTCCTCACACCTTTGTTGCCAGGATAGGGCGGACCCAATTTTTAGCGGCCCGAACCGGCCGCAGAATAAAAATTTCGGGCTCTTAATTTAAATATGCATTAAAATATATATTTTATTTTGAAAAGATATCATTTAAAAATTTTATCCGCGAGATGTTCAAAAGGTATTTCTTCCTGATTTTCTTCAGGATTTCGCTCAAAAGATACATAAAGTGTTAATACAATATTTAATACCAGAATTCTCAGGAAGCCAGTTGTTACAAAGCTATCTTATGATTCTTAAGATATAATTTCACTTGTTCTGCAGTTTCTATCCGAAGTTTTATTTTTTTCACGAGCCGATTTTCTGGAAAAATTTTTGCAAAATTTAATTTGGCGAATATCACTGAATTTAAAATACTTAATTAGGATGATATAGAAAAATCGCAATGTCATATGATTTTTGTGTAATTTGCTTGATATGATTTCAAATCAAGTGGCTTTGTTTGCTTATTTTTTGATTATCAACACTTTTTAACCAAACAACGGCATTTTCCTACCTGAAGATGCTCAGGCGGAACGTTGTAACCAAATTAAAAATAATTAATTTAACAGCATCGTTAATAATTTATATTTCAGAGTATTTAATCCAACATTTTGATGTCACATTACTTATGTTCGGTTAAAGCGCGGTAGCATTAGTTCAGCAGATTGGTTCATTTTTCTAGAGCAATATTTTGAACAGAAACCAAATGTGAAATTTTATTTTTTAATTTGTTGTATCTTCAATCAAAAGTGTTCATACAACAACAAACGTTCACTTTTTTATTTTCTAAGCATAACTAAGGTATTGATCAGAGGTAAGCCCAAAAGATTTCTCTGCTATTTGTACACATAAAAATATATAAGAAATTANCTAATAAACTAAAAAATATCAATTAATAGAAAAAAAAATATGTAATCCATTTCAGTTCATCCGTCCTTACAATCTCTATAAAATATAAACTCAGGTTCTCATCTCTTTACAAGGGCTCCATTGTAAACATGTGGCTGGTTGTACTTTCTATATTTATTTATTACAGCTTAAATGTAACATCCTAAACATCAACCTATGTTTCTTCTTTCCAGAACTATATTCTTTCGAATATATTCTGTGAGGAGAGACATCTGTTGACAAATATAATGTCTAACAAGATGCAGAATGTGGCAGAATATGGTGGAAAATAAAGAAATAAGATAAGGGTGTCAAAGTATGAAACCCTGTTATCCACAGTTGGCTGTGCGGGCGGCGCTTATTGCCTATCTTGCGCATCCGAGAGTAATGAACAATGGTTTCTGATTTTTTTACTCGGCTGTTCATTTTTAAAGGGATTTGGAAGGTACCATCGTTTTTTAAACTTCAGTCGATGGTAACTACATTTCCTCCTTGATTAAATTATAAAATTTGCTCACATTATTAAAACGTCTGGGCGAAATGATTATACACTTTATGTTAGCGTTTTTCTCAAATTTTGACCCCAAGGTCAAAACTAAATTTTTCAAGGTCAGGTTGAAAACGGAGAAAATGTACTTCGATTTTTTTGAAAGAAGGCTTAAAAATATTTTCAAGTTTTGGTGGTCGAACGGAAAGGTTCGTTATTTTTCAACTTAATTTTGAAATAAAAAATTAGAATAAAACAACGGAGAAATGCAAAAATTTTGGTTTTTTCAGTTATTATCCTTTTATAAAAGTTTTAGTTGTCATTTTTTGTAACTCGTCTTTTTTAGAAATATTCAGAAAATTTTCCGCAAATCAAGTCAAAAATTTTCTATTGATGATTTTTGAATTCTTTAGGAAAAATACGGCCAAATCATTAAGAAATTTGCTGGTATCTATTTGATTTCCGTGAGTCAACCGATGGAAAAGTCAAGCAAATATCATTTTAAAACCATCGATGAAATTTAAAAAAAAAATCTTTGTAAAACCGGTTAGTGCCATTTGGTTTTTGCCGCTTTGATAGTCAGGACCTTTTTATAATAAAACACAAATGAAGCTGATTTTTTTTCTCCATACAAGCTTTTTTTTCTCTTTTTTTTGGTCATTTTTGACTATTTTTCATGAAAAGAAAACTCCGATATCCTATTCTCAGTGAGAGTATCCATCTTGATGAGTTAGTGCTTAATTTGCTTCGATTTGCATGAAACTTATCTGAATGGATACTCTGAGTGGGAATAGGATATGCAGGAAATTTAATACTTTGCGGAATTTTTATGTTTTTTTTACAACCGAAAATTTATAAAGTTAATTAATATCGTTTTAAAATAATGTAACTTTGGGTTTAGTTGAAAGTTTAATCCCTATAAAAACTTGGCTTGGTTTTATATTATCACAGATACTCAGTTATGTTTACGTGGTGGTCGTCGCAAAATGAGGCACTAGAAACAAATTTTAGGATTTTTTTTAATGTTTTCTTATGAAAATATAGACGACTGCGAGTATAGCCTTCAATGTATAGAGGTAGTCTTTTTATCTCACCACATAGTAAGGAAGCCATTTTGAGGGTTTCAAAAATATTTTGTCCGAAATAATTCGAAATTTATCAATTTTTGGAAAATAGGAGCACGATTTATGGAAAAATGAGATGGAAATTTGGACAAAACTCTCTGTGCTAATCTGCACGAACTCTTCAGCTGCAGATTCATTTTAGTTCGAATGTGTGAATTTCAAATTAAAAGAGGAGATACATTATGATTAAAGCCCTCAAAATAGGTTCAAAATACTGTATATGATGATAATGAAGCCAACTGCCAGAATTTTTCTATAAACGCTTTGAAATAACCTGCTCACGTTCTGTCCGGTTGATTGAAGTCATAAATCATTGTTGTACCTTGAAAACTCTGAGAAGAGATACATTTTGAAAAAAAAAATCCGTCAGTTTTGTAAGCACGTTTCTGTTTTGACGAGCCAACCGTCACTTTTATTTTTTTGAGGATGCAAGATTTCTGTCCAAATATATCAGAGAGAGGTTATATTTGGTCAAACGATTTGTATTTTTGCAACAATTGGCCATAGAAAATCCTGTTTATTGCCTTTTAAATGCAACGACCACCCTCTAAATAAATGAAAAAGATAAATTTTTGCAATAAAAAAACTTTATACGGTATTACAAATAAAAATCAAAAAAATGTCAAATTTTCTTTTATTCATTAATTGCTCTGAAAAAAGGTACCAATCTTCCAGACTTATGTAATCATCGAAAATTCATTTTCAAAATTGTTACTCATGCAACGAATAAATTTGCAAATGTGATACATCATAAATTGGTTAAACTCAAGACTTCATTCACGCTAGAGTTCACACCACAGGGGATAACACTCAGTTTTTCATGAGAATATTAACCATGCTTTACAATTTTTTTTTCTAAAGTCACTTTGCAATACCAAAAAGAAATCCAGCAAACATAAAACATTAAAAATTATTTCAAAATTAATTATCTCATGCTTTCAAAGCAAATTATAAAATTCCCCATTAGTTGTTCCCCATTAAATTAAGCATTTATTGTGCTCACTTCATGCCTGAACTTACGCTCTTACTCCGTTTAAAAATATTCCCTTTATTGAAAATTCTTGTATATGATATGTATATACAGTATATCTCACTTTATGATTCTAGAAAATAAAATTTCATCACTCCTTAGATAATTTTCCATAATCAAACTTTTGTTCATATGTTAATTTATCTTTTTTTATACAAAACTCTCGTGCAAACTTTCTTTCGAATGATGAATTTCATCAGATGAAATAATGCGGACTGAAAGAAATACGCAAATAACTGTAAAAATAATACAGTTTTATTATCTGTTAGCCTACAGATGCACTCAAATGGCAGATGAGTGCTTTATTCATCGATAAGTGATATATTATATCAATTTTTGTTGATCAATTGAATATAAAACGGTAGTTGTCCGCAGTCAGTTATCACTATATATATTTTCTGAAAAAGATTTACTGTATAACATAAACAGTTCTTAGAGGGTAATTCGTTGGGTTTAGAATAAACTGCGTTGAAATGAGTTTGATTTTTTTGAGTTTATAACCTTCTCTCTTTCAGCTATCTCGGATTTTTAGTGATTTCAATGTCATATACACCAAATCACCACATAACATTCAAAATTTCAAGTTTTTTTGAAGAATTCTCGAAATGAAAAAAATTTTTTTTCAAAAACTGACATCAAAGTTTGAAAGCCATCAAGAAAACTGAAATATTTCTATTTTAATTGATGTCGAATAACAGGGTTTTTGTCATTTTTGTTTTAAAAATAATCTTAAAAATTTTTTATTCATGTCAAATATGGCCCGGTTTTGATTTAAAAATGCTGTAAATGGTCAAGCCAAAAAAAGACATGTCAAAAAAAGGTCGACCATTATAATTCAATTACTAGGTTATCATGCAATTTCCCGGCATATTTTCACAATTTTACCTTTTTTATTCTTCAAACTTTGAAATCTGAGTAAGCTTTATACAACCGTTTTGAAAGTTTTTTTTTAAAGAAGAAAATTGCATCCACGATTGAGAGTTTTCAATAAATAAATAATAAGTTTCATTAATCTTACTGGTTAGAAAAGTGGATAATTAATCAAAATATATCTTGATAAAACTTCATAGTCGACATTTTTGATGAATATTCTGTCCTCATTTTATGTTATTTGACCTCAAGTTAAGAAAGATGAATTCATTAACAAGTTCAAAAGTTCAAATTGAGTTCTTTACAAGATGTTAGAACATTTATTACCATGATATTAAATAGGGAGGATAACATAAATTGTCAGTATAATTTTCTTGATGCTTCTTGATAACCTATATAATGAGCCTGTCTGAGGTCTGGAAATGAAATACGCAATGAGTTATTGCCAATAAATAATAAGTTATTGGCAATGATCAATTTGAGCAAAAATAGAAAACTGTAAAAACGTACAATATTTTAGAAGACTTTTTAGATATTTTTTATTATCTCAGCTCAATTTTGATTGGTTTGAATTTGAACCAATCAGCATTGTTTATTCTAACTAATTTTATGTGTCATTTTTATTCTCATAGTAAATACTACATAAATCAAATAATTTGAAACGGTTAGAGCCCAATCTTGGCTTTGATTGGTCAGATGGGTGAAATTCAAAGCTTTACAACCAGCTTATTAGCCCAGACAACATTCCTCGGGTCTGGCGTTTCAAATTATCTAAATCGTGAAATATATCTTTATTAGTACTTATAAATATATGTTTTGCAGTTTTTCATCATCAAAAAACGACAAAACGTAAAAAATGACAAACATTTCACTTTTTTGGTTATTGTTATCCACTGTCGCTGAAAATTGTTTACAATTTTTAAAAAAAAATCTACAGGTATGTAAGTTAGTTTTGTAGTTCAACTACTTTAACTGTTAAGAATTATGCAAACAAATAAATGAATGAAATTTTAATTTATTATTTTTACTCATTAATTTAATTTTGTTTGTTTCTTTTTTTATAAGTTACAAAACTCAACAGTGATAAACAAAAAAAACTGAAGCAAAACAAATTTTCAAATAATGATATAAATAATAACTATAATTTTGCATTTTTCAGTTTATGGGGGCATATTTACGGGACAGGATAGGGAAATATCAAAGGGGCCCGGGGGGGACCCACAAAGGGTAACCAGAGAAGCCTCCTGCCCCGCCCGGTGGAAAGGAAGCTGCAAACAGCGAAAAGAAGGAGAAGGCAGAACAGGCGAAGGGAAGGCAGCAGCGGGCGGGTAAAACCAAAAAAAAGGCAAAGAGCCATGGAATACCGGGGAGCAGGAAGACTCGGGAGCAAAAACCAAAAGGCAAAGGGAAAGCAGAGGGCGGAAGGAAAAGAGCCACAGAAGCCGGCAACGGAGCAGACCAGAAGAGCATGAAGAAGCGAAACAAAAAAACCACACCCACCCCCGAAACGCGAAAGAGAGAGCAGCCGAAAGCAAAAAAACGACAGGGGAATGACTTCAAAAAAAGTGACGAAACACGACAAAGCGACGCAAAGGGAATGAAGAAAAACAAACAGGGAACGCAGGGAAAAAAGACGAAAAAAACAAAAAACCAAAGGGCAAAAAAAGAAGCGAGCCGCAGGACGGGAGCACCGCACGGGACGAGACCACCGAGAAAACCACACCAGCCCCCAACATGAAGGACCGGGGACAGGCCACGGCAGGGCAAAACTGAGAAAGGCGAGGACAAACCAAGCGGAAAGGGCTAGACAAAAGTAGGAAAAAGGTCGAAACCGCCCAGAAGACTGAGACCCCAAACACAACACGACCGCGGGAGAGAACGGCGGAGGGACGTGGCGAAGGGAGACAAAACCACAGGGAAAGAACGAGCCAAAACAGCCAGGAACGAAACGAGCGGCCCCAGGGCAGAAAGGGGCAAGGACAGCAAAGACAAAACCGCGAAGCGGACCTGGAAAAGGGCGGCAAAAAAAACGAGGGCCAAAACGGAAGAGGGGCACCAAAAAACAGAAAAAGGAACCGAAAAAAAGCAAAGAGGACAAAAGGCGTAGAAAAGGAAACCAAAAGAGACCAGAGGCAAAGGCAAAGGCACCCGAAATGACCCCCGAAAAAAGGGAAAAAAGCGGAAAATGGCAAAAGAATAGAGGAAAGGCGCTGAAATCACAAAATAGAAAGAAAATCCAACACCACAGAAATAACTGAACCATAGCACTTAGCGTACGTGGTCAATTATGCAATCTGTTTTCTTAGTACCCAGTAGAAGCATGATATTTCTCACTTGAAAAGCAATGAATGCGTGTAACGATGATTTGTATTTGTGGATCGCGAAACCAAAACAGCTGTCGATATCAAAAATTGGCGATACGTAGACATCTCTCCACACAGACATTCCGCTGGCTGTGAAGTCGATTTCTACAAACATCTGCGGCGCGAGTTGTCGGTCGAGCAAACCGAAAAAGGCTAGTGGTTAACAAAACAGTGGTTTCGGAAACTTTCGATGTAATGGAAATTCCGCCACGACAAATTGAAGATCAAAAGTTCATACCGAATAAACCAAATTGTCCGCAAAATTTGGGAAATAAAATAGATCCACTTAGACGAAGCATCCCACACAGTAGCCGAAACAATCCACCAATTGAGACAGAAAGTATTATAAAGTTCACGAAACTAACACAGCAAAGTATTTTAGATGCGTTATCTGATTGGAACTAGCGGACAGTTTTTCGTTAAATTACCAAGAAACATTTCCTACCAATATGACGAAAAAAGAACCAAAAAATATTTATTATTGCTTGGGCAAATGGGCTGAACATTTCTTGCATTCTGTCTATTTCATGATCTTTATAAAATTTGTTCTGTCAATGTTCTTCAGAGCATCTCTTCCCAAATTGATCTACCACAATTCAAATTTTGAAGATCATCTTTGAATATAACTTCCTTTTATGTTAAACCTTATTACATCATAATAAATCCAAAATAAAACTTTTACCAAATTTATTCAAATTTATTTACAGATATCTCTGGTATTAATATATTTTTCATAAACGTGTGGATGGTATAATATTACTAGTATATATTCGCTATTGTAATAATACAAAGTATGAGCACTACTTATCATTTGCAGCTCTCAGCCCTACCACCACCTGTAGCGCCCTCTGGCTGTAGTACGCTAGAGAGATAATCGGGACGTGCAACTTAAGTAGTTCGAATATGATTCAAAACCAAATAATATAACCAATAATTAGTTCTTGCAAGAAGTTCGATGGCAAACGTTAAACAAATTTGGAACAAATCAATTTCCAGCGAACATTTTTTGGCAATAAATTACAAAAGTTCCTGTGTCTTCACATTAAAATATTTCCAGGCTAACCATTTTATGTAACACATCTTTGATAATGTCAAACTCCTTTAATTTCTGGCGATATCCCGTCTTAACACCATTTTTGCCTGAATAGGAGAAGATTGGCTGCAGAAGGTCGTCAAATACCATAACACTTCTAAGGCCTCTTCCTAGCCACTCATGAGGCCGCTTTCCCAGCCCACATCTTATTAATTAAGCAAAAGGATAGTTAAAGAAGATATTAATAGTTTTCATTAATATTATTTGGGTTTTGAAATGAAAAGCTTTCAGTTAACAAAGGTCCTCCAGAGATGTTGAGTGTCAAGTATTGTCGCACTATTGTGAAGTTGACAGACCGAATTGAAGATCAGTGGTCAGATTGAAATCAAACTTGTTTCATCTTGTGATCCAGATTTAAATATTTGGAAAGATGAAGAAGATAGATACAAAGGTTTATTACAAATACAACCATCTTATACGCTTGCGTGGTGTGTGTTTTGGAACACAGAGCTTACTAAATATGAACGACCATAAGTTCTGCTCCTTATTATCAGGCGAAAAGTCTCTTAGTAATTAAGCACGTCCAAAAGCTAAAGGAACAATTACTTCAATATGTAAAAAATTTAAGTTCCAGCGCTAGTTGAACCCTGTTTTTTGTACCTTAGACAATAAGGAAGATGTGTCGGGAATTACGTGACAAAAAAGAAAGTCAACAAACAACATATTGAAAAATTACGGGACAAAAAGATTTGGCTAGTAGAAAACCAATTATCTTCTGTTGCGATTTTGTGCTGTGATCGCAAAGTCTCGGTAATATTGCTGTGAGAGCAATAGAGATTAATACAGTTATGGAAAAGTATCGGTGAAAAATTTCAAAAGAAATTCTGAAAAATCTGACCAATATCCTTTTCCGAACGGAACTCCATCTCAAAAACGCTTACTATCCCTATAGCGCGTGTTCGAATTCCACTCATGTTGCCTTAGTGATTATCTTGAATATGATTATAGGCAAGAGTCTTAATAATGGAACCGCTAAATTTAATCGATGTGTAATCACTCAAGCAATCACGAAGACAATCACTTAGACAACATCAGTGGGATTCGAACACGCGCTATATAGATAGTAAGCGTTTTTGAGATGGAGTTCCGTTCGGAAAAGGATATTAAATTGTTCTTTATTTGTATTTTTTGACATTGAAAAGAATCGGTAAAAATAAAAAAATATCTTAAAAAAATATGACGAAAATTAAAATGATTGAATTTTTTTTTATTTTTTGATTTGGAAACAATATGTTTCAAGGTTAATGGGATTAACAGGTTAACTTAGTTTTCAGTTGATTTAAATTAACAAATCAAGGAGGATGCTGTCAATTTCAAATGTCCCGTCGAAATACCTGTTTCTTTTTGCTGAGAAAAAAATATTTTTAAGATAACATACGAACAAACGTGTATGATGGAGCCAATGGTGATTGCTTAAAATGTATTGGAAAAGATTGACGTGGATAATAAAAGTCTTTCAGTGATAGGCTGCGGCCCATTCTGATTATTTGCGATTGCTTGTGCAAAAGGTAAATGAAAAATACAAAAAATAATAAAGTTTTTAAAGTTTTGGGTGCTATCAGACACATATTGGCTTATGATAAGCGACTTTGTTTACTACGAATTTTTAATTATTTTGCTTTTGAACAAAAATTAGGAATTTGAATTCAAGTTTTCGAATTCGTAAATAATTAAAAAAAAATCTGAAAACTTTCGATATATTTTTTCATCTTCTTTATTATTATTTTCGCGGGTCGTGACATCAGAAATAATTAAAAATTAAAATCGTTAGCAAATAAGGCTTTTATGTATTATTAAGGGGGTTGCATATACTCGGCAGACTGGAGTCAATATAACTTAGGAAAATAATTATCTAGTTTAATTTTTTGTGCTTATCATTGTTAGCTCAACCAGAATAAATGGGATTATGATTTGAGGTCGATTTTCACTTTCGAATTCGTTTAAATTTCCAAAAAGTTGAAAACATTATAAATTTTTTCGCATTTTTTTTCCAAAATATTCTTCAATTCTTTCATTGAAATCGTTGTGTGAAAACTAAAAATAATTTAAGTTTTATTATAGATGCCTACATATTTTCTGACCGCTGTTTGAAAAATCATAAAACTTTTATTTGTCATTTTTTGTCGACGTTTTTAAAAAATATGATGAAAACAATCTTCAAATAAAGTCAAAAATTCGTATAAGTAATTTTTTGAATTATTTATAAAAATCAGGCAAAATCGCTGCTTTAATTTTCTGATATATATTAAGTTTACTTATGTCAACTGATGGAAGGGTCGTGTTATGATCATTTCTTAACCGGAGGCATTTAACCGGAAAACCGAGGCATTTTTCAGAAGAATCCTCAAACCGGATCTTAACGAGCAAAATAGTCACCGCTACTTTACCTTATTCTGATGTAGGCAATTTTTTAAAAATTTCCAGCTCACTTTATTTTTTTTGCGCACTTTTGAGTTGGCGCTCAAAAAACCTAATTTCACCAATTTAAGAATTATTTTAGCTGAATCTTTTTCGCCTTATTTTTGTTCTGTTCAAATCCATCATTCATGATTATGCTAAATAAATAGCGAAACTAGTCGAAAAAACTTTGTTTTAATTTTTTAACTATCGATGAAATTTACAAAACTTGTTTGCAACACCGGTGAATCCCATTTGGCACTCAATTTTCGAAATTATTTCCGAAAGATTCCCAATAAAATTTCGGATGTTCATAGGCGGAATTTTTCGTGATAGTCAAGACATTTTTGATATTTTACCCCTTGGACGTTCAAAATCTCATTCAAGGTTTTGGAAAGTTCAAAACGTCTCTGAAGAGAAGAATAAGCGCTCTCAAAATAAAATTAGCTAAATCCTAAATGAAGTTTGCTCCAAGAAGTTCAAAAATCTGACTTTAATTTTCGATGATCCGTTCAAAAGTTATTTTTTCTTACTTTCTGCGTACTCAATTTCCTCAAGGAAAAAACCTTGATTGCTAATTCTTTAATCTTAGTCTTTAATAAACTTTACTTTCGGTAGAATTTTTTTTTTTCGCGATTAGATTTCTTGATAAAAATAGAGAAGAATTGGAAGAATTAAGGACTTGAGAAAAAAGCTCAACAACGTTATTTTCGTTGGCTTATTTAACGTTACCTTGAGAATAGTTTATTTTTAGTGATTCTGATCTTAGATTATTCGTGCAATTTCTTGGCTTTCGCTTATACTAATAATTATAAATTGAGATAATCCCATGTCTGGTTATTTACACTATAGTGCCTCAGTTAACCCAAAGTGAGGTTTGTTAGCTGAAACTTTTTTTTCGAATACAGTCCAAAGGGTCAACGCAATTAAAGGGCATTTTAAATTTCTTAAATAAAGTTGTTTTCATCTATTTTTCTGCATTTTTGACATTTTTTATGGAAAAACAACTTTTCTATTCTTGAGGAAATTTCTAAATTACAGATGATTCACGTACTTTTTAGCGGATAACAACCGAAAATGGCTGAAATTTATTAATATCGACAATATTTCTCAACATAACTAAGTATCTGTGAAAATATAAAAACAAAATTAGTTTTTTTACAGATACTCAGATATATAAAGAAATTACAAATATAAACGTTTGCAGTATTGAACACTTTAATTGAAGATACAAAATAATAAAAAAACCATTTTCACAATTTTTTCATAAATCGCCCTAGAAAATGAATCAATCTTCCAGACGTATGCCCCCCCCCTTAATTTATCTTATAAAATGATCATATACATGTGGATTATATACTTTTATAACTTTCTTGAAACTAAACGGTGAATTTCCACTCAAAATTACAAAACGACCTAGGTTTCATTTTCTTTAATAATATGTTCACAGCTATGGGTGCACGACAAATAGTAGCAACTGATTTATCTGATAATAAACTTGAGTTTGCAAAAATCATGGGAGCTACTGATGTTATAAATGCCAAAAAAAGAAAATCTTGAAAAGTCTATAATGGCCCTGACGAATCAAAATGGAATTGAAGAATTTGTGAAGCCTGTGGGTTCGGTTTTTCAAACGGATAATATCTAATTTATTTGTGTTTGAACAATATTAAATGTAAACTCGAAAAAGGCATGCACCTTAAATAAAGCTTTAAAATGGTTGAGAATAGGTGGTAAAATTGGAATTGTTGAGAAACCAAAAAAACCTGTTCTTATTGAGAACCTCCTGCCCGACTTAGTGTTCAAAAGTCTCGAAATTCAGACTATTCATGATTGGAGAATGTTCAGAAGTTGGGAAGAATGCGAAAAACTCATTTGTTCTGAAAAAGATTATGATTAAATTTTTCATTTTTGAATAAGTTTTTTCAAAATTATTTCTTCGGAAAGCCTCAAAATTGTAAAACAGGAAAATTTGCGGAGCTTTTTATTGTGTTAAGCATTCTTGACCTAAAATCAGCGGAATCCAGATTTTTCTCTAAAAAACATTTCCACTTGGTTGAGTTAACCAAACAAATAACAGGGGAAGCCAATTTGCGGAGAATATTTTAGGTTAACAAACTAATAATAGGTCACCTATTATAGATGTAACCAATTTTGGAATTTTTGACAAAAACAAAATTATTGTCTTTTATTATTCTAAGTGTGTTGTTTTTAATTTGTTGCAAGGATTAAAAAAAAAACCAACTGAGTCAGTTTGGTATTTTTTAAATTTCAGGTTCTGAGCTTAAAAAATAAGTCAAATTTAATCCCTAACGCAAACATTTGGTTTCTGTATATTATTCTCAATAGATTGATAAATATGCCAGTAGTCGGCAGACCGACCTGAAAAAACCTGATTGGATCAACCCGGAAAAACCTGATCGGAAAATCATCTTTTTCTCAGTGAAAGATTCTCAATGTCGCGTTATTTATTTCTTCAAATTTTTTCGCACAATTTACTT
The DNA here is from genome assembly GCA_004367855.1 of Oikopleura vanhoeffeni. NCBI lineage: Eukaryota > Metazoa > Chordata > Appendicularia > Copelata > Oikopleuridae > Oikopleura > Oikopleura vanhoeffeni. The sequence continues at coordinate 182,077 of SCLH01000610.1, forward strand.
TTTCGCGTAAAAATATGGTCCACATATTTTTATAACCTACATATATCCCTCTATGACTTTTTGGTAAGAATGCGTAGCCACTACTCCTTTTAACGTTGTGGCTACGCATTCTCACCAAAAAGTGATAAAGGGATATATATGTTTCTTTACATATATTTTATATATGTTTGTTTTCATAACATGTATACACATATTCATATATAGTATAAAGTATTATATTATTTATATATTATTTATATAGTATGGAACATACATACATATTTATAAAGTTTTTCTTATCATGTACTTTTTTTGTACAAGAAAGTTAATCAGAGTTTAAAACATACGGAAAGTCTGGTCTAAATAGCTTGACAAGTTATTATAAAAAATTTGTCATGTGTAAACGCTCCGGAGAAAGCAGTATTTTTACAGCTTTATATCACTTTTTATACTATTGCGTGCATCGAAAACTTTTTTTTGACGATTTGCCCAATATTAAAGAAATTTTCTTGAGAAATGGTTTTCCAGAAAAAAATCATAACTAAAATATTTGCAGATCTCTGTGACTTTCAACATTTGGTATACCAGCCTCAAAAAAGAATACCTCCACGAACTTTAGTTGACCGTAGTAAAACATTTATACCTACTTTTCACGTAAGATATGTTTATAAAAGCATCAAAGTTAAGGAAGTATTCGTCAATCACGAAAAACCTGCCTGTAGCAAACTAAACTCTTGTTTTTTATGCTCCAGATTAACATTTACGTGTAAAAGCTGTCATATTCATGACCTGTCATATTCATAGATGCCCTGTGTACGTCAAAAAAATACTAGAATTTGAAAAAATTCATTTTACTTCCAAATATACCATCACTTACAAGAAAAAGATGTGTGATAAATTCTTTATGGACCATTTCGAAATAGTTCAGAAAAACTCTCGTTTTTTTGATCACCTTAAAAAAGCAGAGGAATTGTACAACAAAATATATTAACGTAATCTTAGCGAGCAGAAAAAAAGCGTTAGTTTTCACTATTTTGACGAGGGCTCGAAAATTTAAATTTCATTCTAGCCCACTTTATTTCTTCAGATTCGTTAATTCTAGACTCTGTATTATAAGTAAGATTCAAAACTTTTGTGTTTGAAACTTTTAGCTTGTCAATACGAAATCGAAACGTTGCTGATATTAATAAATAAATATATAGTTTTATATCAATCCACCAGTATTTTTTTTCGCTCGGGAGGCTTCTTTGTAAAAACTATATTCTATGAGTTGTTTTTATAAGTTTCAATCATTTTTTTGTCATTATTTTTAATCATTCATAAAGTTAAACCAAAACTAGTCATTTCTCACAAATATCCGATGAGAGAATTTGAAGAAGCCTTCAAGCTGTTCACTAGTAGAAAAGCATGTAAAATAGTTCTAAGTCCTTCTCAATAAATTTGAAATTAAATCTTTAATGCAATATTCTACTCATTTTGAATTCTTAAAGGTAAACTTTGTCAAAAGTGATCAAAGAACTGGATCAATTCTTGATATTTTTGAGTTGAACATGTTTTTCAGAAAAATTAATCAAGGGACGGCAAAATTCAACCAATAATTTTATTTTCCAGATTTTCGTTTTGGTACATCATTTTTGATATTTGAAATTAATTGAACCGAAAAATCGCCAATGAGGTCAACAATTTCAAGTGTTATTAAGACATTTGAAATGTCAAAAATAAAGTCTATCCGTTTGTATATTTTGCAATTATATTTTCAAACACATATAAATACCGTGAATTAATCGTGTGAAAACGGAAAAAACAAACAAAAAAGTGTAAAATTTAATATTCAAATAAATGCAACAGCCTATGTTAGCTTTTTTGAATCCCTCACTGTTATCCTTTTATCTTGCCGCCGATATTGTCAATGAAAAACAGAACAGATGACAAATGCGTATTTGCTAAAAATGATTTTTATCTTGAATTAATATTTGAATAATGAACAGTCATAAACCCAAAACTCACACCTTTCATAAACACCCTTAACCTTTTTTTTTAAATTGCGCCACTTACTGTGCTGAATCAGCACTGCTGATATTTTAGAGAGAATAATCTTATAAAAAAACAGAAATAAATTTTTTGTCAAAAGCTGCAAATTTGTGATTTATTTATACACTTTCAAACAAAAGGTAAGCTTTTATTGTTTAACTTGAATTATTTTGCTTCAGATTTAAATAAGCATATTTTCTAATTTGAGTTCAGTTTCGAAAACTGAAAGTAGGTTTATGATTTTCGGTACTGGTTTATTTTTTTGGAGTTCACTACTTTTGTCCAGTATTTTTATTCGGCAAAGTTCTAAGACTGTCTTTATTTTGAAATCGGATAACGCTAAGCGAAGAATATTGATCATTTGGTATGCAATTTTATCAAGATTTTTTAAATGTTTTACAATTTTTGGGTTTGTCCATAAAAAACTTGGCACAGCTATTAATTTCTTGAGAATAAAAATTATTTGTCGAACCGAAGCAATTATTATGGCAATAAATGTAGAGAAAAAATGCATCGACGAAATTTTGATCGGTTCACAGTATTCCACAATAACCAAAAAAACTCCCGGCGATAAAAGGTAACGGGGAGTTTTTTCGACGAAATTTTGATCTTCATTTTATATTAATCTAAACTTATATTAATAAATTAGTAAAGTATACTTTTTTTAGTAATTTCGAAAATGATTTATTTTATAAAAATTCTAGAAACACAAAGATAGATAATTTTCTTCGATCGATTTGATTTTATTTACAATTAGCAAAAAGAAGTCGATTGTGCTTATGTAAACAGTGAACATAAGCAGAACTGTCATTGTGTAAAATATAAAATTATAATTTTCAATTAATTTGATAACAAAGGACAAAAATACGTTCTGAAATGAGAAAAAGATAACAATAGAGAATTTTGAAGAAAAAACTCAACGTCTACAATTAACATAGAAAATTATAAAGGTTATTATTCATAATTTCAAATTTCCTTGTTTGTAAAAAAATATGTTTTACTGAAATAACAGCTATAAAGAATTGGATTCTCGGTGCAGAATTTTCAGCTCAAAAGTTTCTTTTTTGAAAGTTTAACCTCACTGAAAGAATAGCGTAATCATCTGACCAAATTCACTGATTCGCTTAAAGAAAAGACTTTCTTATTAAGTTTTTGTTTCTGTGTCTAAAACACATTCGTGGAGGTGAGGCGATTAAAAGACCAATTGTAAGTTTTGTTACTATAATTATCAAAAATGGGGTACATTTTCGATTCAAATCTTCGCATCGATATATTTGCATTATATTCTAGATTGCATTATTTCTAGATTTTGACAAATTCAAGTTATATGAAGTTTTAATTTCTTTACTGTATTTTAAAAAGCCTGAAGATGCAATAAAAGCGAACTAGTAGTTAATATTATTATTTAAATATTTGCATTATGTTTACTTACTTCTGTCAAAATCTTTTAGTTCAATCTTATTGACCAATAAAAGTTTCAGTAAAAGAAAAAAAAACTCAAATTATTTGCGAGAATTATGCAGTTTTTACACCCGGACTTTGCTCTTAATGTAAAATTTAGTGACCTTTTTGTAAATCTGAAATTAAGATTTTGCAAAATCAATAATTTATATCTGTTACGGACATTTCACACATAGTATTCCCTCTGGCAAAATAAGATCTTGAAACTTTTAAGGAAATTGGAGAGTAAAGTATAACTATCTCAAATTGCTACTCTCGAGATTAAAATTCTAATTTCGAATATTGAAAGTTAATTTCGCTTCACTTCCCAGAGAAAAATATTCAAATTAACCAAGGTAAAATAATGAATAATAAATTTTATCAAGGAAAATTTTTATAAGGATTATCGAATACTTGTGATTTATAAGACGTTATTAGTGAGAATGACCCTTTGAGGCAGGCCTTTAAAGGAAAAACAATTATAGGCTAAGGTTAAAGATAAGCAAAAATAAGGGAAAATACCGGTAAATTAATGTGTTTTTAAGGCTGTTATAAAGAGTTATATGATATAACTTCAATCTGAATTTAACATTTTTTTGTTCAATTAAATCGTTATTTAATTTTTTCTGGACAATTATTTAATAGGAATTTCAAAAAATGACTAGCAAAAAAGATAAAAAAAATTTCAAAGTCTTATCGAGTTTGACTCTCACTATTTGAGCAATTTTCCCGTCTAACTGGCACATGTTTATCAGTCTGAAAAACCAAGAATGTACTTGTTAATTTTCGTGTAAGCAATTGAAAGTTAAATCGATTTTTTCGGATAAATTTTGGGTCCAATAATATTTTTGTTTTTAGATAAATGACCCTCAAAGTCAATTTAAATCCAGTGGGTTTTATTTCGTTAAATGATCCCGATTTTGAATGTTTCAACTCTCACCCTGCAATGCTAGGTTTTTGAGAACAGGGACAAAAAATGAAATTTATTTTGAAATTTTAAAAGTTTTTCAAGGAAATATTTAAAAAAAATCATAATTTTGCAAATGATATTCTTAGAACGAGGATTTAATAATGAGTTTTGAAAGTTTAAATCCACGATTAAAATTATCTTTAATTATTTTCTTGGCGTAGGTGAAGGTTTAATTCGACATTTATTTAATAAAAAACAGACAACATCAACAGAGAATACTAATTCACTTTGATATCGGTATAAAATCTAATGAAATGAAATAATTTGTGATAATTTATTTTCAAATACAGAACTTAAATTGACAAGGAATTATTCGTTTAAAAAATATATTTTTTAACAATTTTCAAATGGATTTATTTTTAAATTTATAGTTTTAAATAATTTTGATGAGCTTTCGATATATTACAATCATTTTCAAGACAAATTATTACTGTTAAATTAAAAAGTCAATTTTAATATATCTCGAAAAATCCACGACAATTTTTGAATGGAATGAAAATTTGAAATTTTTATTTTGTTTTTCCGAAACACGTCTTTCATTGTTTGTTATTTATTCGTGCTCTTAGGTATAAAGAGG
>SCLH01000610.1:187535-214303 GCA_004367855.1 Oikopleura vanhoeffeni
ATTTATAAATAATTCTAGGGAGTGGAAATATTCTTAGGGTAGTTGAATAATCTGAGATTACTCGTCTTAAACTTTTTTCAAACCCACATCCAGTATCCCTTTATTGGTTTTTTTTGCTGAGGTGGCTGTTCTTAAATCAGAATTGGCCAGAGTTTTGATTCTTGCAAAAATTAGACATTTCATGTCTAGGATTTGCAGGAATCACAGAAAACTTTTTCAAATTTCGGAAAATAATGGAAATTATTTTGAAAAAATCTTTCAAACCCACATTCACAATGACGCCTACATACGATTTTTGGCTGCTGTGGAACAGTTCCTAAATTAAAATTGGCATAGTTTCTGAGTTATTTTTAAAATTAGACATTTCTGCATGTCTAGGATCTCAGGAATCCAAAAAAAAACTCTTTTCAAATGCAAAAATTGAACTTATTTGAAAAAAACTTTTTCCAATCCAACATTCCCCAGTGATCCCTTTATGGATTTTTGGGTTATGTGGCTGTTCCTAAATCAGAATTGGCCCAGAGTTTTCTGAATTCTTGCCAAAATGAGACATTTTTCATGTCTAGGATTTCTCAGGAATAAAAAAAACTTTTTCAAAATTTCAAAAAATAATTGAAATTATTTGAAAAAATCTTTTTCAACCCACATTCACCAATTGACGCTACATACGTTTTTGGGTGCTGTGGACAGTTCCTAAATCAGAATTGCCAGAGTTTTTGATTTCCTGCAAAAATGTGACATTTGTCTGTCTAGATCTCAGGAATCACAGAAAAACTTTTTCTAATTCGAAAATAATGAAATTTATTTGAAAAATCGTTTCAAAACCCACATTCACCAATGACCGCCTACATACGTTTTTTGGCTGCTGAGTGACAGGTTCCTAAATTAAAATTGGCCCATAGTTTCTTTGAGTCTTTTATAAAAATATAGACTTTTGCATGCTAGGATTCTCAGGAATCACAAAAACTCTTTTCTCAAATTTTCAAAAATCTGAAATTATTGGAAAAAAAACTTTCAATCCACATTCCCCAGTGAATCCTTATGGGGTATTTGGGTTATGCTGGCTGTTCCTAAAATCAGAATTGGCCAGAGTTTCTGATTCTTGCAAAAATTAGACCATTTTTCATGTCTAGGATTCTCAGGAATCACGAAAAACTTTTTCAAATTTCAAAAAATAATGAAAGTATTTGAATAAAAATCTTTTCAAAACCCACAGTTACCAATGACGGCTACATACGTTTTTTGGTGCTGTGACAGTTCTCCTAAATTAAAATTGGCTATTTTTCTGGTCTTTAAAAATTAGACATTTGCATGGTCTAAGATTCTCAGGAATCACCAAAAACTCTTTTCAAATTTCCAAAAATATGAAATTTTGAAAAAAAAACTGGTTCAAATCCCATTCCCCAGTGACCCCTTTATGGTATTTTGGTTTGTGGCTGTTCCTAAATCAGAATTGGCCAGAGTTTCTGTTCTTGCAAAATTAGACATTTTTTCATGTCTAGGATTCTCAGGGAATCACGAAAAAACTTTTTCAAATTTCAGAAAATAATAAAAATAGTTGAAAAAAACTTCAAACCCACATTCACCAATGACGCCTAACATACGTTTTTTGGTTCTGTGTCATTTCCTAAATCAGAATTGCCAGAGTTTCTGTTCTTTGCAAAATTAGACATTTTTCATGTCTGGTTCTCAGAATTCACAAAAAACTTTTTCAAACTCAAAAAATAATGAAATTATTTGAAAAAAAAACTTGTCAAACCGACAGTCCACCAGTGACGACCAACATACGTTTTGTGGTGCTGTGCTGTTTCCTAAATCAAAATTGGCCAGAGTTTTCTGATTCTTGCAAAAATAGGCATTTTGCATGTTCTAGGATTTCTCAGGGAAACACAAAAAACTCTTTTCCAAATTTCAAAATCTGAAATTATGTTTGAAAAAAAAAACTGGTTCAAAATCCACATTTCCCCAGTGATCCCTTTAGGATTTTGTTGCTGATGTGGCTGTTCCTAATATTCAAAAATTGGCCAGAGTTTCTGATTCTTGCAAAATAATAGCATTGTCATGTCTAGGATTCTCAGGAATCACGAAAACTTTTTCAAATTCAAAAAATAATGAATTATTTGAAAAAAACTTTTCAAACCCACATTTCACCAATGACGCCTACATACGGTTTTTTGGTTGCTGTGTCATTTCCTAAATCAAAATTAGCCATTGTTTCTGAGTATTTTAAATTAGACATTTTGCATGTCTAGGATCTCAGGATCACAAAAATTTTTTTTCAAATTTGGCAAAAATAATGAAAGGTATTTGAATAAAAATCTTTTCAAAACCCCACATTCACCAATGCGCCTACATACGTTTTTGTTGCTGTGCAGGTTCCTAAATTTAAAATTGGCCATATTTTCTGAGTCTTTTAAAAGTAGACATTTTGCATGTCTAGGATTCTCAGGGAATCACAAAAAAAACTTTTTCAAATTTCAAAAATCTTGAATCTATTTGAAAAAAAAACGTTTCAAATCAACATTCCCCAGTGATCCCTTTATGCGGTATTTTTGGTTATGTGCTGTTCCTAAATCAGAATTGGCCAGAGTTTCTGATTCTTGCAAAATTAGACATTTTTCATTGTCTAGGATTCTCAGAAATCACGAAAAAACTGTTTTCAAAATTTCAAAATAATGAAATTATTTGGAAAAAAAAAAAACTGGTTCAACCCACATTCACCAAATGACCGCCTACATACGTTTTTTGGTGCTGATGTCTATTTCCTAAATCAAATGCCTGGTTTTGCTGAGTATTTGTAAAAAATTAGACATTTTGCATTGTATAGGATTCTCAGAATCACAAAATTTTTTTTTCAAATTTCAAACATAATGATTATTTGAATGAAATCTGTTCAAAACCCACATTCACCAATGACGCCTACATACGTTTTTTTGAGTGGCTGTGACAGTTCCTAAATTTGCAAAATGGCCATTCGTTTCTTGAAGTCTTTTAAAATTAGACATGTTGCTCTAGGATCTAAGGAATCACAAAAAACTCTTTTCAAAATTTCAAAAATCTGAAATTATTTGAAAAAAACTTTCAAATTCCACATTCCCCAGTGGATCCCTTTATGGGTTTTTGGTTCGTGGCTGTTCCTAAATTCAGAATTGGGCCATAGTTTCTGAGTCTTTTAAAAATTGACATTGACTGTCTAGGATTCTCAGGATCACAAAAAAACTCTTTTCAAATTTCAAAAAATCTGAATTTTTGAAAAAAAACTTTTCAAATCCACATTCCCCAGTGATCCCTTTATGGGTTTTTTGGTGCTGTGGCTGTTCCTAAATCAAAAATTGGGCCAGAGTTTCTGATTCTTGCAAAAATAGACATTTTGCATGTCTAGGAGTCTCAGAAACACAGAACTCTTTTCAAATTTTCAAACGGAAATTATTTTGAAAAAAAAAAACTTTCAAATCCACATTCCCCAGTGATCCTTTATGATTTTTGCTGATGTGCTGTTTCCTAAATCAAAATTGGCCAGAGTTTCTGATTCTTGCAAAAAATTAGAAACATTTTTCATGTCTAGGATCTCAGGAATCACAAAAAAACTTTTTCGGAATTTTCAAAAATCTGAAATTTATTTTGGAAAATAAACTTGAAAAACCTTTTTAATTTATTCGATTTTTATATCACCATATCATGGCTTAGAAATACCGGTCTTATGCGGGGTTCTTAAAGCAAAAATATTCGAATATTTCAAAATTCTAGTTTTGTGCCAGAATGTTTGAAAAATAATTGCTACCATGATATTTTTTAGGTTAACTTTAGTCATAACGATACTAATGTATCCTAAATAATCTGAAAGGGCCTCAAAAATAAGACGCCCACCTCCTTAAAAACGATCTAAAAACAGAAAAATATAAATTTCAAATTGAAAAGTTTTAACTATTTGTTCAATAATTGTAAATCTAATCAACAATTATCCGAAACTTTTGAGTCATACTTTTATATATTTTTTATCGCCATTATTTATATTAAAGAAAAAAGAATTGCTAAAATTATTTGTTCAGTAATTTATAATCTGACTCAATGGAATATGACAAAAATGTGTTACCACCTCGAATTCAGTGACTGCAAGATCTTCAACTTTATCAAATATCTTCGGAAAAATGCCTTCATTATTCACTCAACACAATTACAAAAAGCTGCTTGATCTAAAATGGCTGAAAATCGGCTCCCAATACTGATCTAATAAATCTGAGCTACATTCGACGTTTTTTTTGGACCTACAGGGTTTGTCATATCTATACAACTCCAATTCAAACCGGCGGCTAGCAAACGTCAGGGCGTCTGAAAATCTCTGCTGCTGCTCTTGATCACAAATACTGCGATGAAAATTTGGCTGAAAATACCCCTTTTCCAGTTCCTGTACCAAAATTTTCTGTCAGAATGCAAAATAGAATCAAAAGGACATTCTGCAAGAGCCGCCGCTCGACAATTTCGAGTCATACGCAATTTGGTTTTCCTTGAGGGACAATTTAAAATATTGCAATTATAATCGTCAAGGTTGGACAACGAGTGAACAATTTAAGTTTACGAATCTGGGGAAAACTTGGGTTGAAAACAAATGCACACAATCTCGGAAATGTACCACCCAGGAACACTTCATATAAAAACAATATGGACAATTCAAAAAAATGATGTCAACAATTTTTCAAGAATTTTTAAAAACTGAAATCGACTTTCACACCCTGCTACCAGCGGATTGAACGAAAACATCAAAGAAAAAAAAGGAAACAGAGAACGAAAAGAGGGCAGACAACCAAGTAGGTAGGCATAGAATAAACATTTGCTGAATTTGTTGAACTTTTCTGGCCACCAAGAACTAAGTTCGAAATTATTGAAAATAACCGAATCCTCAGACAAAAGCCAAGACGATTTCACTAGAATCCGATTCGGTTTTCAAAGAAATTTTTGCATTTGACGAAACTTTCAGTAACTCTCTCCACTGACATTACGAGCCATTTCTCCGAATCTACGAGTTTAAAAATGAAAATGATTTCACGGAAAAATACAGAGCCTTCAGAAAAAATCTTCGCAAAACTCAAAATGATGACCCAAAACTCCGGATTCGCACATCAACTCGTCATAAATCATATTATGAATTTATAACGATGACTCCTTAAATATTTTACGTAAAGATGCGGCTTAAAAACTTTTGAAACATGGCTACTATCCATAATAATGATTTGTCTCTAGAATCAACTGGACTTAAGATCAAGCAACCTGTACGTCGAAACACAAAGACAATCGAAAGGAAAAATGAATCTCTGAAAAATAAATTTGAATATGTGAATTTAGGGAACTCGGGGCCAATTTCGACTGGAATGCTAATTATGTTAATCCACCTAACTCAAAAGCGGAAAGCAACGCCAGAAGAAAAAAGCAACCAGATCAAAAACGATAACCTGAAAAAAAATCCAGATTCGAAAGACAAACGGCTGACCCGAGCAAAATTGAAATTGTCTAAATATGCTGCTATTTCTAAGAATGAAATATGCGGAGCCGCATTGCTGAAAAAATGACCCACATCGCTGGAATGTGAAAAAATTTATTGTTCTTGGTAGGAAAGTACCATATCGGATAAGTAAAAAGAGCTTAAAACCCATTAATTTCGGCGTGGAATCCCTCGCTTGAAAATATTTTTTTAACGTTCGGACCTTTGGAACAAAGAAGACATATGGTTCATTGGACTACGGCATCGGAAACTCGTCTATTTGGCAATCTAACGAAGCAAATTAAACTCAACTAAATTTGACCATAAAATGAAGTCCTTTCGCACTGTGAGCGACAATTAAAATTATAATTAAGGAAATGGATGCAATCACGGAACAGCCTGATTGTAAAGACAATCCTATTGCACTCAAACATATGGCTCTTATTGGCAAAGAAGAAGTCCGGCAAATATCCTTGAAAACTATCCCCAAAACTGGGCCGATTAACACTGAAAAATGCCAATTGCCACCGAAATCTCGGATATAATGTGTGACGAGCCGAGTCGATACTAACCTAGTTAACCCATCGAATCGCTAAAATTTATCATACAACCCCCGCTTGCTGCAAAACTTCAACGCGAACAGTCTCTCTACAGGGCGACTTTATTCAAATATGTCGTGGCTGATTTACTGGTGATCAGCTGGGTGACAGAAAAGCTCACTTTTTGAAATAAATATGAAAAAGTTAACGAAAATCGAAGGAGATCAGAATTATCCAACCAAACGTTTCCACAATTCAAAGGGTCCAATCGCTCTGCATCGAAAGCGGAAGGTAACTGATAGTTATTACTGTTATACCGAAAAAAACAAAAAGGAACGACATAGATTTGACCTATCGATCAATATTTATCACCTTTCAACACCACGTATATAGTATTCCTTCCGCTCAAAACAAAGCAGGAAATTTCAAAAACCTATTTACTTTTTCTTGGTGTCAAAATCTCCGTGACCCTTTCCTGCTCCGATCATTAACGAAGAAAAAAAGTTGATTATGTTTTATGATCTGGTTGCAGTTTTGTTCTATTTTTATTCGACGTCATATCTTTTCGTTATGTCTATTAATTCTATTTTAAATAACACAAAATAGGGCAAAAATACGAAAATTAAAAAAATTTCAAAAATGGACACCTCCAAAGCCCTCATAGAACCCGTATCAGTTTCTTGACTTATTTTTTTTAGGCCCACGTGTCCAATTATTTGATTTAACAAAATAGAAAAGTCAAAATTAATATTGATTAAAATAAAATTTAAATTAATCGAGAATTATAGCGCTAACTGAATGAATATTAAATATTCGCGTGGGTCCAGCTTCTGGAAATTATTATATTTTTTGAGAATGCTATAAAATTGCTTTGAATACTGCTCTAACAAAAAAGTAGGCGGACTGTTTCTAATAATTATATTTCAGGGCAAATTACGATTTATCGGATTCTGATGATGATTATAAAACAATTTTCCAGCTACAAAAAAATTTGAATTTCTCTATCATTACCAGTATTCTTAAAAGTGCCAATATATGCATTAAAATGTTTAAAAACAAAAACAACATTTTGAATTATATTGGTGATTTTCAAAACTTAAAGTAGCTACTGGTCGCATTCTGGAGACTCTGACATGAAATTTTCCAGAATTTAGTTTTAAATGTTTTCTCTGAAAAATATGGACAAAAATAAGTGATCAGATGTCTTTATGTTCATTTGTCATAAAAAAAAAAGTATTTTCATCGCGATTTGAACATATCAGTTGTGATTCTTTTTCAAATTTTTGAAATTTCTGAGAATTTGAATCGCGGTTTCCGAAAAGACGAGAAACAAAAATGCAAATTGTCGAACTAGGGGCTTTGCGCGTTCTTCAAGATCGTGTTATACATACCAGTTTAGGTTTCGCCCGTCAAAATCCAGGGAGGAGTAGTATTTTTCCCAGAGGCACTCAAAATAAGCCAAAAAACAGTTTTTTTGCTCATTTAAGAAGCCGCGTGTGAAATTTTCTTTGAGTGGAAAACTGACTTGGTAAAACTGAACTCAATCCCTCGTGTGGTCAATAAAAGCTATAAAAAGTATTTCTCTATCTTCAAAACTCAGGGAGGAGTAGGCTTTTGAAGTTAAAATAGTTCCACTTTTAAAAGGTCGTTTCCTGGATTGGTCGGCCCAACAGAAGGGCTCGATTTGTTTTGTGAAAGCAAAGATTAATGATCAATTATTCCCTAAACAGAAAGACATATGTTGTGCTGTTTCTAGTTACTTCATTGAGGCGACGCTGAAAAGCCCCCTGTTTTGGCCTTGAAATGGCGACAAGATACTCCCTTTTAAACGTAAAGGTTCCACTAACACATCTAGAATAGTGTCATCATCTATATACACTCATACAATTATTATTCATTTGTTTAAAATGAAAAAGAGTGAATACATATTTCATTGTTAAAATTCCATTTTTTATGCATAATTATCACTGAAAGATATGCTAATCCAGTTAAATTAATCATTATTTTAATAAATTGTATTTTAATTATCATAAACAGAAACATTTTTTCAAGACAAAAAATTTCTAACATTTGAAACTTAAAAGTTTTTTTTAAAATTGTTTAAAGATAAAGGTTATTTATTCTGTTGGTCATTTCTGCAAAAATGGTATGCCCGTTTTTGGTCATTAATAATAAAAAATATTAGTGTAACAGTGATATATGGTGTTTGATATAAATAATCATGAATTTAAAAAACTATAAACAAACAAAAGTCGAAAAATTAAAAACCGGATTGATATAGTGCCTAAAATGATATGATTTTTTGCTTTATTGCGTCATACTGATTTTTCTATCAAATTTGCGTTCTCTATTTTTCTCATACAAAAGATGGCTATAAATTGTTTAATTATTAACTTAAACAAAGGCTAAAAAATTAAAATTGATATGGGCCAAATTTGGGCCTAAATAAATATCCATGCATCTGGGTCTGAAAATAGAAATTTTCTTGCTGACAAGCAAAATTATTTCAGTATTGTTGCTGTCAACAGATTCTAGTTTTACAGTTTTTATAAAAATAAACCATGATGGTCCTTCCTCCAAAATCGGTGACTTTCATAATCAGCAGGAATTTCAGACAACTGGGCTTGCATGTTGCTGACACCGATGTGTTTGCTGATCACTGAGTACCAAGAATGTAACAATTTCAACTTCAACTCAATTACAAATGTGGACTTGTTTGGGAGGGATCGGAAACAGAATTTTCTCAGGGTGGCAGGCAGTGATTGTCGAGAAAATAGGAAAAACAAAAAAAGTTAGAAATTTCAACGGATGTAGCATTATCAAAGAAAAAACAAATTAAAAAATCAACAATCACAAAGACAAACTTCACAAAAGAACCGATCTCCTGAATATGAACTCAATTACAGAATAACTTTACCACAAAAAACTTGCCCCCTTTTTCTACTCTAAATTATTATTTTAAACTTTGTTTTTTCCATATATTTCAAAAAAACCCAATTACTGCCGTCTTTTACCCCTTAGGATAACATTATCATTTCTCACTTTTTCACAACAAAACACGTAATTCTCCACATACAGAAAGACGAGGGAGATTTGTAATGAAGCAATTTATGGCTCATATATTGACGCAAAATATTTAATTGGAACAAACGTACTTAAAACAAATGCCTCGATAAAAATACCTTTTTAACAAAAAAGAAAGAAAAGTCGGAATGATAATACAGTTTTAAGCATAAGCTGTTTATAATTTCAAAGTAAAATGTAACATTATTATGATTCAGAAATTTTAGCCAATATAAATTATTTATTATTATTTTTATTTTAAAAAAAATAAGACCCAATTGGGTCACCCGGTCAACCAGATGAGTTCTATAAGGGGAATTAGTTTTCGTGAAGAGAACTTCCTTCTGTTGTACCCAAAATCTTTAGCGTCTCCAGTGTTTCCTCTTGCAGCGAAAGACATCCGCCCAAAAATCAGTGTTTTATCGATAACATTGAGAATACAGTGGGTGTCTAAACAAGTGTAATTTAATTACGGATTCTTCCTTATATATAGGTTATATGGAGAGGGACGTTTCCAAAGCATACTTTCTGTCAAGTAGCGTGCAAAGTTCACATCTAATAACATCGTAGAACCAAAAATCAACTTGAAACACCCCGTATCTAACGGGGTGATTACAGTATGATTCACTATTGACGCACTTTATGTTAAAAAATTTTTTCTTGTGTTAAAATCTTTTAATAAAGTTTTATACTATGTCGAAAAAAAAAATTCTTTGATATTTTTGAGTTTGAACATGGTTTTTCAGAAAAATAATCAAGGGAACGGCAAAATTCAACCAAAATTTTATTTTCCAGAATTTTCGTTTTGGGCTACATATTTTTGATAATTTGAAATTAATTGAACCGAAAAATCGCCACATGAGGTCAACAATTTCAAGTGCTTGGTAAGACATTTTGAAAAGTCAAAAATAAGTCTATCCGTTTGTATAATTTTGCAATTATATTTTAATACACATATAAATACCGGTGAATTAATCGTGTTGAAAACGGAAAAAAAACAACACAAAAAGTGTAAAATTCTATATTCAAATAATGCAACAGACGTATGTTAGCCGCTTTTTTTGAATCCTCACTGTTATCCTTTATCTTGGCCGCCGTATTGTCAATGAAACCAGAACAGATTGACAAAATGCGTATTTTGCTAAAAATGATTTTTATCGTTGAATTAATATTGAATAATGACAGTATAAAACCCAAAACTCACACCTTTCATGAAACGCCCTATAACTTTTTTTTTTAAATTGCGCCACTTAACTGTGCTGATATCAGCCAACTGCTGATATTTTAGAGAGAATAATCTTATACAAAAACAGAAAATAAATTTTTTGTCAAAGCTTGCAAATTTGTGATTTATTTATAACTTTCAAACAAAAAGGTAAGCTTTTATTTGTTTTAACTTGAATTATTTTGGCTTCAGATTTAAAAAGCATTATTTTCTAATTTGAGTTCAGTTTTGAAAATGAAAAGTAGGTTTTATGATTTCGGTACTGTTTTATTTTTTTGGAGTTCACTAACTTTTGTCCAGTATTTTTTATTCGGCAAAGTTCTAAGACTGTCTTTTATTTTGAAAATCGGATAACGCTAAAGCGAAGAATATTGATCATTTGGTAATGCAATTTTATCAAGATTTTTTAAATGTTTTACAATTTTTGGGTTTGTCCATAAAAACTTGGCACAGCTATTAATTTCTTGAAAGTAAAATATTTATTTCGAACCGAAGCAATTATGTATGGCCATAAATGTAGAGAAAAAATATGCATCATTAAACCGGCTTTGGTTCAAACAGTATTCCACAATAACCAAAAAAAATCCGGCGAATGTAAAAGTTAACGGGGAGTTTTTTCGACGAAATTTGATCTTCATTTTATATTAATCTAAACTTATATTAATAAAATTTAGTAAAGTATACTTTTTTTAGTAATTTCGAAAAATGATTTATTTTAAAAATTCTAGGAAACACAAAGATAGATAATTTCTTCGATCGATTTTTTTATTTACAATTAGCAAAAAGAAAGTCGATTGTGCTTATGTAAACAGTGAACAGTAAGCAGAACTGTCATGTGTTTAAAAATATAAAATTAATAATTTTCAATTATGATTTTGATAACAAGGACAAAAAATACGTTCTGAAAATGAGGAAAAGATAACAATAAGAGATATTTGAAGAAAAAACTCAACGTCTACCAAATTAACATTAGAAAATTATAAAGGTTATTATTCATTAATTTCAAATTTCCTTGTTGTAAAAAAATGTTTTACTGAAATAACAGCTTATAAAGAATTTTAATTCTCGGGTCAAAATTTCAAGCTCATAATATTTCTTGTTTGAAGTTTAAACCTCACTAAAAGAATAGCGTAAATCATCTGACCAAATTCACTGATTCGCTTGAAAAAAGACTTTCTTACTAAAGTTTTTGTTTTCTGTGTCTAAAAACAACATTCGTGAGGTGAGGCAGGATTAAAAGACCAATTGTAAAGTTTTGCTTACTATCAATTATCAAAAATGGGTACATTTCGATTCCAAATCTTCGCATCGATATATTGCATTATATTCTAGATCTGCATTATTCTCAGATTTTGACAAATCAAGTTTATTAAGTTTTTATTTCTTTACTGTATTTTAAAAAAGCCTGAAGATGCACATAAAGCGAAAACTAGTAGTTAATTTATTATTTAAATATTTTGCCTTAGTGTTTACTTACTTCTGTCAAAACTTTTAGTTCAAATCTTATTGACCAATAAAAGTTTCAGTAAAAAAAAAAAACTCAAATTATTTGCGAGATTATGCAGTTTTTACACCCGGACTTTGCTCTTAATGTAAAATTTAGTGACCCTTTTTGTAAATCTGAAAATTAAGATTTTGCAAAAATCAATAATTTATATCTTTTACGACATTTCACACATAGTATTCCCTCTGGCAAAATAAGATCTTTGAACACTTTAAGAGAAATTGTGAGAGTAAAGGATAACATTCTCAAATTGCTACTCTCGAGATAAATTCTAATTTCGAATATTTGAAAGTTAATTTCGCTTCACTTCCCAGAGAAAAATATTTAAATTAACCAAGGTAAAATAATGAAATAATAAATTTTATCAAGGAAAATTTATAAAGATTATCGAATACTGTGATTTATAAGACGTTATTAGTGAGAATGACCCTTTTGGGGCAGGCTTTTAGAGGAAAAAAAAATATAGGCTTTAGGTTAAAGATAAGCAAAAATAAAGGAAAAATGCCGGTAAATTAATGTGTTTTTAAGGGCTGCTATAAAGATTTATGATATAACTTCAATCTGAATTTTAACATTTTTTTTGTTCAATTAAATCCTTAGTTATTTTTTTTCTGGACCAATTATTTAATAGGAATTTCAAAAATGACTAGCAAAAAAGATAAAAAAATTTCAAAGTCTTATCGAGTTTGACTCTCACTATTTGAGCAATTTCCCGTCTAACTGGCACATGTTTATCAGTTGAAAAACCAGAATGTACTTGTTAATTTTCGTGTAAGCAATTGAAAGTAAATCGATTTTTTCGGATAAATTTGGGTCCAATAATATTTTTGTTTTTAGATAAAGACCCTCAAAGTCAATTTAAATCCAGTGGGTTTTATTTCGTTAAATGATCCCGATTTTGAATGTTTCAACTCTTACCCTGCAAATGCTAGGTTTTGAGAAACAGGGACAAAAAATGAAATTTATTTTCGAAATTTTAAAAGTTTTTCAAGGAGAATATTTAAAAAAAATCATAATTTTGCAAATGATAATTCTAGAACGAGGATTTATATAATAAGTTTTGAAATTTAAATCCACGATTAAAATTATCTTTAATTTATTTTCTTGGCGTAGGTGAAGGTTAATTCGACATTTATTTAATAAAAAACAGACAACATCAACAGAGAATACTAATTCAACTTTTGATATCGGTATAAAAATCTAATGAAAGAAATAATTTGTGATAAATTTATTTTCAAATACAGAACCTAAATGTGACAAGAATTATTCGTGTTAAAAAATATTATTTTTAACAATTTCAAATGGATTTATTTTTTAAATTTATAGTTTTAATAATTTTGATGAGCTTCGATATATTACAATCATTTTCAAGACAATTATACTGTTTAAATTAAAAAGTCAATTTTAATATATCTCGAAAAAAATCCACGACAATTTTTGAATGGAATGAAAAATTTGAAATTTTTATTTTGTTTTTCCGAACACGTCTTTCATTGTTTGTTATTATTCGTGCTCTAGGTATGAAGAGGCTTACGCTCGGGGTTTTTTAATCCCGTGCACAGGTTTTTTTACAAAATGACTGGTTCATTCGAAGACGTATGCTCTGAAGTATGATTCCGCCCTGAGTAGGAGCACTGAAATAAACTAGACAAACAAACTTTTTATTTTTTTATTGTTGAGTTTTTATCGCTATTGTTATGAAATATTGATGAAAACTTTTTAGATCATAATTGCACGTTAAGGAGGTGACCGACGGAGGTCTTTATCTCTAGATCTCCACATGCTCCTAAGCTAGTTCTTGCGGCATTCGAAATTTTGTTTGTCGATTTCATTCCAGAACAATAAAATAAATTTCGGACAAAATTTTTTTCAGAAATTTTCGAATTCTCTCTAAGTGTTTTATGCTGTCATTTTGAACTGCTGAATCAAAAAACTATAATTTTTCTTGCATTGGGTAGCCAAGATTTTCAATTGTATAAAATTTAAAAGGAAAATTATTATTCGAAACAAAATTTCCACAATTTTCTTAAATTGAACATTTGAGGTAACCGACGGATGTCTATATTTTTCAAGATCTACACATGCTACAAAGCTTATTTTTGCGGCATTCGAAATTTTTTGGTCGATTTCATTCCAGAAAAATAAAAAGGATCAATTTCGGAGAAAACAAATTTCAAAAAATTTCGAATTTTTTTAAGTATTTTTTTTCGAAATCGTGCTGTATTTTGAGAAGATAATATCATAATTATAATTTTTTTTCGGCGTCAGTTCTCTTGTTAAATAAGCTATGAGAAAAAAAAAAGTAGATAACCATTTTTTGAAAAAAAAATTAAAAATTGATCAAAAATTGGGAAATGTGACAAATCAGACGCAACCAAAATTTTGAACGTATCGCAAAAGCAAATCAAAAAAGATATTGTGAAACGAATTCCACTTAAACCTGGAGCAAACAATTGGAAAAAATGCATTTTTTATAAAAAAAATCTGACATCATTGCTCCAAATGAAATTCAATAAGTACTCAATACACCCAAAACAGTCAATTTAATATGTAATTTTTGTCGATTTTGAGCAAATAGACCGAAAATTACATTTCTAATTCGACTTTAATTCATGAAAACCATTAATAGTGGGCGTTATAAAAAATTTAAAATTTTCGACATCTCATGACTAAATAAAATGATTCGAATTAAGTCGAGAACCGCGTTTTTTAACCAGTATCACGACCGGTACGATCATACAAAAGACTTTTGAATACATTTTTTGAAAAAATCCGACAAAAATCAATTATATTCCAGGATATCAGTATCGGCAAGCTGTCCGTTAAAACAGGACTCGCGTTTTAAAAATGGTAAAACGCGTCGGTTAACGCCTTTAAATATTGTTGACTTTTTATCGCTATTTTATTAAAATATTGATGAAAACTTTTTAGGTCATCATTGCGCGTTAAGGACAACAGTTTAATTGTGAAAAGAGAAAATTATAACAGAAAATAAAAGAAAAATATCGAGGGGCTTACATATCAAGGTTATTTAAAGGGTAAAATGTTCATTCAAGAACGAGATTTGATCTAAAAAACTGTTGCTCAACTGTTGCTTAACAGTTGACCCACAAGTACCTGAGTCGGAATATTGTATAGATAAATTAGTGTTTGGAGACTTTTTAGTTGGATTATTTTTTTGCATAATAATCTTTAATTTCCCGACCGAACTTTCGTTGAAACATTCAATTTTCAGGACCTCAATCAGTGAAATTGTTCTTTTTTTATACATTTTGGTCTAGTCAACATCAACAGAGACCACTTGTTGAGTTTAAATTTCTGATGGCTTTTGCTGAACAAGGCCTAGGGTTCAATCAAAATGAGCGAAAGATGAAGAATTGACTTTTTCTGGTCCGCTCAAAACCCGTTTAAAATGAACACTCAACCTGTACGTAAATATAGCTTTAATATTTGCATAAACATAAAATCATTCAATCCAAATAATATATTTTGATAATCAAAATTTCACAATAATTCTAGTACTCGCGTAAATAAAGTTTGTTTTGAAAGTTGAAAATAATATTTTTTAGGATTATGAGTCGTATTGTAGGAAACCTTTTTTTGTAAGATAAAAATTATATGCAAACTTGAGACGCATTTTTGTTCGTTTTTTGTACCAAATCAGTATAAATAAAACATTTTAGATCAAAAAATGCGTTACTCACACTGGAATGTTTATTCTCGCTCAGCCGATTCTTCTGAACACATTCTTATCGATCCTGTATTTTGTAAACAATTACTGGACGCACAAATGAAAACAACTGGCGAACTTAGCAGTTTAGAAATGATTGAAGTATCAGTACCGAGAAGGTTTCGGAGAAATTATTTGAATTATCTAATTCCTGGTGGGAGAAAAAAAGAAGCAAAAAAAAGTGTAAGTAAATTAAGAATTTTTCTCTAAGCTTAATTTTTAAATACAGTTATGAATCATAATTGTATCATTGATTATCATTTAAACAATTTTGTACCAACAAATTGGTAGGGTTTTCGAGATTGAAAATATATCCGGGATATCCCTTTAACACCTTTCGCTGGATCTGAGAGATGTGGGCTGAAAAGCGGCCTCATGAGTGGCTAGGAGGGGTCTGAGGAGTGTCAGGATTGGCTCCCTAGCCGCTTTTCAGCCTACATTTCTCAGATTCAGCGAAAGGTGTTAAAGGAATATAATATCTCTTTATAACACTTTTGTGCAAATCCTGGCCCTACCACTTAAAAACACACTACGTTTACTAACCAGGGTCAGAATTGGCACAAAAATGTGATACGGGGGACCCGTCGGGGGTATCAAAAGATCATTTAAAAAAATGGAATTTATTTGACTTTCGGTTATTCGATAATTAAGTCAGATAAATTTGAATTAAATTATGAGGAGAATTTTTTGTGTAGATTCAGAGAGTAAAATCAGATTTGCTTAATTAGCCAAAATATTTACGTATTTTTTAAGAGTAAGAATCGGACTCAGGTGCGGACAATCAATGCCCGATTTCGATAAATTTAACGTGATTTCAAATTTCAACCGTCTTTAAAATATTCAGGTTTCGCATAGATGTTTAACATTTCTGTAGCGTCTGTATATTCCAGATAACTCCTATAACATAATCGCGCTAATAATAACCTAAGTATTCAATCTGAGGCTCGATTACTTAGTTTCACGAAAAAATGGACTTTAAAAATCAAAATTTTGTAATTTAGATTTATATCGATATCTGATTTTGCTCTTCCAGTTCTTAAACACTGAAAATGGCTGCTGAGCCGAAACGTCGAATGAAAACTATCCTAAATATGTATATAAAAAAATGTTATAATTTTATTTTTCAAAACCACTGAATATTTCAAATTTCTTACATTTTATAATTATGGAATAGCCGAAACGTCAACTAAATATATCTTAAAAAGTAAAAAAACAAATGTGCTGGTTTGTTTTGACAAAACTGTTAACGAAGATCAGCGGATATATCTTTTTCCAAAGTGCCCCTAACTAGAGAAAGGAGTGTTCAGACCGTTTACATTTCGGCTTTTGGAACCGACTTATACGATGTGGTTCTTATATTTAATATCCCTTGTTCACACTTTTGATAATCTAGGTCGATGACCTATCATGTTCGCCAAATTAAGTTTAATTTGGCTTGGCAGAATATTTCACTTGACCTATATAATCAAAAGGGTGAACAAAGGATACAGAACAAAATAACCAAACATATTCATTCAAAAATCTGACAAAAAGATTGCTTCGAATACGACCATCTTTTTATCCACAAGCATTTGAGATTTGCCAAGAGCCAAAATTTAAACGATGTTCATCATAGTATACTGTTCAGTTCAAGATAAAGTACAAGTATAATATATATATAATTATTTGTCGGATTATTTTCTCACAATAATTTTATTCCAGATCCTTTGAACTCGAATAAAAATCTCATTTTCAGGCCTTCACAAACTTTTTGTAAGTCTTTTCAATTTTGAATTTTTCAGGAACATCTCTACAACATGAAATCCCAACAAATCAGTCGATTCATGTGTGGTGTCATTTACTATCAGCACTTCAAATCAAATCATCTGGCCAAATTTAAAAATGGAAATTTAAGATTTGACTCAGAAGAAGGTAAGAATTTGGTCAACAATAAATCAGTCAAGTGGTCATGGATAAATGGCGATCAAATTATCCCATTCGACTTTCAAAAAGAAATTAAAAAGTTTTTGATGTCAAAATGTGGTAATTTGAGCGAGGTTTCGTTGTCGAAAACCCATTCAAACAATTTCTTGGTCGAATTGGATGAATTTAAACCATGATTTTTGACGCTGAGATTTTTGTATCATTTTCTCTGATTTCTGCCTTTTCAAAATTTACATTTATGATTATTATCTTGCACACTTCTCAATAAAGCTAAAAACGAATTTTTATAGATGATTATAATTTTAAAATAGGGTTGTATCAGTTGACTATCCTTCGAAAAGTCGACAGGTTAAGATATTGACTAAAAGTTTCAGTTTTTTCCCTATCAGACTCTAAAAAACATATTTCTCGAATTAACGATTTCATTTCAACTCGGATAGGATGGCCCTACGCAGTTAAAGATGACTCAGCCACGCGTACGGTACTGTGGAACAAGATTATTAATTGTCATTTATTTATGGTTATAAAGAGATCCGAATTTTGCTTTCGATAAAAAAATTCAGACAATTATCTCACTAGTGGACAAATAAATTGTTCAAAAGTCAAATATCAGCAATATACAGTATGTGAAAAAAATGTTCGAGTACAACAAAGGAAACAACCTTCAGAACCATTGCAATATCAGGAACAACCATTTTTAATTAACGATATAAAACTTTTAGCTTGATTAAGTAAGTGGTTTGGACATTCAGCGTGCAAATTACTCAAGATCACAGAATACTCAATAAAATTAATTTTGTAGCCCTGAGTATGCCGTTATTTGATATTATACGGCCTGGAGCAGATAAATGCGTCTTTTAATTCATACTTTATTAATTACATATTTGTAAATGTTTTTCATAGTTAATTCGGAAAAATTGATTATTTTGGCAAAAAATAATACTGAAACAACCACTGTAATTTCCAAAAATAATGTTTTGATAACTATGACCAATAATAACACATCTCCTGCTAGCTTGAACACGTTTCATATACATATTTTCGTGATTTTTTAAGCATATCTTATTCCTAATTTCAACGGTCACGTGATATTTTTTTTCACTTTACCATAATAGTATTACCATTGTAATAAAGTCTTATTTTTGTCTGTGAATAATACTCACGTGTGCTCTGAAGAGTTTTTTTCCAAAAATATGTACTGTTATAATTACAGTTTCTTTGCGAAAAAAAAACGCACACACACTTTTTGGAAAAAAATTGATCGTTCATTTGGTCGACGATTACATTTTGTATAAAGGCCGTAAAACCTGTTTAAAGTTGCTCCGGTCTTTAAGGACCCTACGAGTGGCTGAGAGTTAACTCCCTAGATCACGATTAGTATTTATATTTTGTTTATTGTAAGAGAAAACTCGGCTCAATTAAGGGTTTCTTCAATGTTTACTTCTATTTTATAAATGTACAGCATATCTGATAACAGCTGAAAGCTTCGTTAATTTCACAGGCAGAGATGAAGTCCAGCACACCGGATACCAATTAAAAGCGGTTCCATTAGAGAGTATCCGATGTGCTAGTTTTGTCATAAGGGCTTTAGTTAAAATATATCAATAATTTAGAAAAAAAAACTTCAGACTTGTGCTATTTTTATTTCTACTTCTTTCGGCATATTTTGAGGGTATTTTGTGTTTTCATTCGAATCATTTAGTTCATCGTCATCTGAGCAAGAACTCAAATCGTCGAAAGAATCGTTATCATCGGCTGTTACACCCACCACACCATCGAAATCGGTTTTGATCATGCCGAAACCGAGGCCAGTTTCACGGATATGTACGTACCGGGACTTCCCACCAATATTGTGTTCTATCCGACGTCCATTCTTTAAAATAAAATTTGTATACTGCTTTCTTTTATACGGACACTTAAGGTTTCGCAAAATTATGATGAAGTTTCCGTGCAATATCATCCTTATCTTCAAAAATGCTCCAATAAATTTGAAAATTTTCGAAGGCCAGTTATGAACAATAAAAAAGACCGTTTTTTGATTTATTAATTTTTTTTGAAATACAAGTGTTTTATAAAAAAAATTTAAAAACAGGTGATTTAAATTTTTTTTTGCTATTTGGTCCTTATATTTTTCGGAAAAATATATCATATCGATATTTTTAAGGCAAGGGTACAAAACGCAGGCCAAATTCAAAGCATATGCCCAGCATATGCTGCACCAACTTTATGGTTAATTTGTATCAGGGATGCCAAAAATGACAATTAAAATGTCTCTAAGTGACCACAAGAGCCGCTAGAGAGCNATAGTCTCAAATTACAAAAAAATAAATAATCACATTCAAAGAATTTCCACTAAATGAAAGTATTTTCAATAATTAATAATTGTTTACATTTTTGACCCTTTTTCATATTTCATTTTTACCCTAATCAATGTATAATGGCGCGCATTAAATCAAGTATAAAATAGTGATTGCTGAGAATATGGGAAAAAATTATTAAAGATTTTTTTAGTCAAAAGTTTATCAGGATAATCGAAAACGATTTATAAAAGAGAAAAGAGAATCGCAGTACCGTTGTAGAGTTTCTTTTTTGTAAAATAATGTACCTTTTTGCTATATCTTAACCTATAACAAGAAATTTTCAAAATAATTTTCGAGCGAGATTAATGTGATTTTATTTAAAATATTTTTAGTTGCGATTGTAAGAGAATTTTTTTTCTGACAATATATCGGCATTTATGTGATTTGGATACGTTGGATATGACGGTATACTTCAATGGGGAAGAAGAGGATACCAGCAATTAGGTTTCTATGCACTGAAAGTTTTGATTCGTGATTAATATTTTCTTAAAAATGACATCAATTTTGACTTTCTCAGAGTACGGACTACAATATCAAATTGGAAAATAAACGTTCACTCAATTCTCACAAAGATATTTTGGAGTTTTAAAACGGCTTCATTTTCCCCATTCACATCTGCTGGAAGCACCCACATCCCCTTAACCGTGTGGCACAACCACCTATATATAGGTGGACTCTATGTTAAAATCGATCTAAAATATGCGCAAAAAAACCCACTCGTAGAATTTGGTCTCCTTTCGAAACCATTATAAGAGAATGCTTTGCAAGGCATTTGCAAACAAGTGACTTATTTGATTTTTCTGGAAATTTCTGTTTCAAATTTACGGAGGTTGATTTTTTTGAGATTTTTTTTCCAATCGTTTTACCTTAAAACAAATAAATGCGACCGTATCTGCGTCAATTTTAAATTTTTGAAATAGCCAGTTTTTAGGCGGACAAAGTGTTTTGTCCATGAGTTGACACTCAAACAAGATTTAATTTGGTATACAGGAACAGATCATCTTTTTTCTCTCAAAGTGATATTTTCCAAAAAATTTGCATTTTAAGTATTTCACGAAAAATATTGTTAATTATTAAACAAATTATTCGCAGCAATTAAAATTTGTCCGACGAGGTCCACTTGCTAGTTATCGACCCAAGAAATAATACTCAGAAGTGTACGTTATCTGCTGTATGGGAGAAAATAAACCATTTTTTTCATGTAAAATTGTGATTTTTTCAATCAAAAATTATTAAACCTATTTAAAATAATCTTTGTGATTGCATTTAATATAAATCAAATCAGAAAAACGATGACTAGGTTCGAATCACTGTTGCAATCCATTCCAATTTCCAAAATAATTGTGAACACCACTGTGAGGCTTGTATCACCTGATATTGCATGTCCTTGTCTTATCAGTAAGATTTGCTGAACTAAAAATCAAATTCTAGATCATCCAAATGTCGGATGCAAAATATATTCGTTTTTGAACTTCCTTATGCAAAAAAATGAAAACTCAACTACCTTGGGCTTTCTGTATAGGCGGCTTGAACAGTCACCTATATATTAGTTGGTCGGTTGCTTGGCGGAACTTTTTTTTTCTTGTGCTCACACGGGTTAAGGGGTGAGGTGTCCGCAAATTTGAGCCTCTGCCAAGGTCATTTTCCTGTCAAACTAAGCTAAGCTTGATATTCAAAACATTTGTAAACTTAACAGAACCAACCTTCGCGGTAATTTTTAACTTGAACAGTAATTCTGATACATCCACCTACGGCTTTTAAAAAAGCTCCCAAAGAAGACACGCAGTTAGTGCCCTATCCTTCAATTTTCAGATATTTTTTATTATTTTTTTATGCTGTCAAGCTCCGGAGAACCTTACAAATAATGCAAAAGCGCTTTTGTTTTAAAATTTGGGCTTTCCGTGCGGACCAAAAACGCAAAAAAAAAATTAAAATTTGAACATGATCAGTTTGGGAGGCTCGAGGCAAAAGCTATCTTAGCCTCCACCGTTTTGAGAGACTATAGTTTTCGACTCTACTGACATCTGAAGCAGAATACTTTGTTTGACAATAACTTAGAGAGTTTTTTCGAATCTTTGCTTTTGGCGTCTCTTTAGGGAGCCATGGCACTGTTGAGCCGTAAATTTTTGACAAAATTTAGAAAACAGGAAAAAAAATGCTTCAAAATAATTTTTCACGTAAATACAAACACTTTTAAGGATTTTGGTTATGCACATTTTTAAATACGGTAGCGACAAAAGAAAACAAATGAGCGCACTTTCAATTTAATCGTAAATATCATAAATTTTCCTGTTTTTCGTTTTTGTTTTGCCGCCGTCCGAAAGCAGAAAATGTATGAAAATTTTGAAAAGAAGTAAGTACGAACTGGCGGTGTCTCTTTTAAGAAGCTTTTTAAAGCGTTAGGTGGTCGGCCGTAGGTGGGATTGTATTCAGATTACTGTTAAATTCAAAATTACCGCGAAGGTTGGTTCTCGTTAGTAACAAATTGTTTTTTGGAATATCACCCTTTGCGTTTGGCGGGAAATGGCCTCGGAAGAGGGCGCAAATTTGCGACACCCCTCCCCGTAAGCCGTGGGTAAAATTAATGCGCTTAGATAATTTTAATGTTGTGAACACAAATATGAAGTCTTGAAAAAACGGGTGTTGATATTTAATATTTGTAAGTTGAAGGGATATCTGAGCTACATTCTGAACAGGAACCGGCAGGAGAGCGGGTGATGGTCAAATAGGATTATCAAACTCTTCCTGAACGCTTTGCTGGTGTCTCGAGAAGGTTTGAGATTTTCTATTTTGAGGTCAGTATTTTTTAGGTCGATTAATTTTTCCGGAAATCTTTTGAGAAAAATATTTTTTTGTATTCGTGGAAGCGCGGTTGTCCCTGAGCTATGGCTGTTCGAGAGTTGTGCTTATGTATCAACGTATAACTCCACCTACAGTTGTAGAGATTTTTTAACTGTGACATTTTGGTGGACATCGATTTTTTGTTAATTAACGATATACAATCTGAGGTGTTGATTTTCTAAATTGTTCAAGATGAATTTTCACTTCGTTTATTTTGTAATTAGAGACGGGTACCGAAAAAGTCAGTTTTTGATCGGACTAAAGTGATTTTTAAATTCAGGAGTCAAATGTATTTAGTTTATCTTAAAGAAGTTTTATTTCCCCTTTTCGAAATAGGTTTTCGTCAGTCAGACTCTTTCCGTCTAAAATTTTCGTGTCTGTTTTTCATTAATACCTGCATAATGAATAAAACAATATATTCGAAGTTAGTAAAACCACAAATCAATTTTTTAATTGCAAAAAAAAGGTTATATAATTGTGGTCTCACACAAATACCAGATAGCAATATGTGACAACGATATTCGTACTATGGCTGTCTCTTTGTATGCTAAATAAAGACTTTTCGCAGGCAGTACTTTTAATTTGATAGGACGCGTTTTCCTGAATAACACGGCCATCACTGTACCTTTACAACTGATAAACCACTTTCTCAAGTTGGCCAGTTATTTAAAAATTAAATTGTTCGCCTTGGGACAGTAACGGTTATTTTGATTGTGGCAATTTTATTTTGTTTAGCTTATGATGTGTGGACTTGCCCAGTTCGGGTTGTAAATCTCACCGTGGGTTGACAACTATATGAATGAAAAATCTGAGCTAAACACTTTCGTTAATCGGAAATGAAAGCTTATTATGGGACAAATGGCAATTTTGTGGTTGTGATAAAAACGGCGAAAATTTAATAACTAAAACATGGACCACCCTTTTGAAGTCGCTTCAGTGCGACGGACAATGGGAGCCGTTCACTCAAGAATTACTGGAAAGATGCTGCTAAGAAAAAGAGAAATTATTAGTATTCCTTGATTCCAGGTAAAATACCATTTTTCAATTTTGAACTCCTCGAGGATCTTCCCTTATTATACAACGGTATATCGAAAAAAAAAATCAGATTTACCATGCAACGGATCTTAAGTTTGCGAAGTGCGAAAAGTGATCTGCAAGTTGTATTTCCTTCGCTATGATTGGGTCACTCGAAAATGATAAGCGCTTTTCATAGGACAGAAACATTAGTATCCACAAAAGAAGAAAAACTAGTATAGGTTACCTTTTTTCTAGGTGGCCCCCCGTTTCTCCAGGCAAAAAACCGTTTAAGTAGCTTTCAAGAAACGTTTTCTTCTGCATTGTCGAATGCGAACAAATATTAACCTCTGAATTTTTTTTTCGGTTGTTCAAGCCTCACCAGGTAACCGGTTAAATCAGCATCAAACACCGGTAATTAGTGCGAGTTTTGGAGGAGAATAACTAAAATCATCAACATAAAAAACGTATACATATGGGGGTACTTTTTCGAAAAAACAAATGTTTACGCATTATTTGTTTTCTGACACCGGTCAACCACTGTGTGGTGGTGAAAGAGCAATTTTTGGAATCGGACACTAGTACATTGATAGAGGCTTTAATCATACTTAATTGGAGGTAATCTATCAAGGAAATTTTTGGAACATCATTTATTTTGACACGCGCACCCCTGTGGTGTTAAGAGCACTTATCTCTATTCGAACACTGGGAAGCAGATTGAGAACTGGCGAAAAATACACTTTTTGGGGTAAAATTTCAAAGAAAAACCTTATTACTGGTAAAACTGGTTAAGTGGACTTGCAAGGACTAAAAGAAATGCTGATGTTATCTAACTCTAGACCCTGGATACTTTCGGATTTTCTTTTATCGGATGTACCATTCTTCCAAAAATTGTTTCGAATAGCCTTTTGTCTATTACTTTTTCCTTCGCTAAACTTAAAATCTCGACCCCATGCTAAAATATATTCATGTGTTATATTATATTAATTTTTATGGGCAAAATATATTTTGCTTATTCCCGAATTATTGAGCAAACAATGAATGAGCGGGGTCTCAGACGGACACCAATCTCAAGTTTCCTCAGCAGTTGGCGCTTAAAAGCGGCAATTTATACAATCACTCTCCCGTCTGCGAACTCATTTTGAATATGGTGAACTATATTTTTTCTGGGGGAATGTGCCGGCCAAGATTTCAAGCATTCCATTTAAATCTTTAAGGTCACAGATGACGATTAAGGGAGGTGTGCATGTTCTGATTTTTTTGAAGACTTAGAGCACAATCAGAGTACACCAACTTGCTTCGGATGTCTAACAAATGTATTTCGATAAATCCTCAAAAAAAGAATTTTCCGCCGTTTTTCGAAGTTTTTTCTAAATGTAGCTTTTTTCAGGTTTCCCAATTTGCCATTTGTTTAACAAGCAAGCATATTCCAGACAGAGTTCTGCATGC
The DNA here is from genome assembly GCA_004367855.1 of Oikopleura vanhoeffeni. Lineage (NCBI taxonomy): Eukaryota > Metazoa > Chordata > Appendicularia > Copelata > Oikopleuridae > Oikopleura > Oikopleura vanhoeffeni. Next base: position 212,660 of record SCLH01000610.1, read on the forward strand.
CAACAGCCAAGAAACTTCAAAGACCAAAATTTTTTGGATTTTTTACCAAAGTCCAGTAATGCCAGAAATCGAACCAGTGAAATTAAAATGCGATTCTGGAGACAACTGCTATAGCGTAATTTCACTGATTTCGCTCTAGTACAACTGTTTTGATCGGACAGATTTTTGGCAAAATTTTTGTGATATGACGTTCTATGATACCCGACCCTCCAGGAGTACATTTGGTCTGGTACTCTGAGTGGTCGGTAATCCATATGAATATGACCCTTCTTAGGGGGTCACATAACAGTTTTTTGTATTTGGGTTTTGAGGCCAACAAATTTTATATTTGTTTTTTGGCTATGATAAATGGCAAGGGTGAGATACGCTGGCCCAAAATTCAAAGCATATGCGGAAGGGGCATATGCCGGCACCAAACTGTCAGGTTAACTTTTGTAACTGGGATGCCCAAAAGGACAATTAAATGTCCAAGTGCACCACAAGGGCCGCTAGATAGCGCAAATGCAAGCACTTTGCGTTTAGACTATTTTTGTTGGCTTAATTGAGTAAATCTTTGTATCAGGGAAAGTCGAAATACCACTTAAATGTCCCCAAAGTGGATCACGAACGAGCCGACAGCAGGAGCGCAAATGTGTAGCATTTGCTGGACTATTTTTTCGTTGGCATTTTGAGTGAATTGGTTCCAGGGAAGTCGAAAATGACGCTTAAAATGTTCCAAAGTGACCACAGGAGCCGCTGGAGAGCAAAATGAGGACAATATGAAACCTGATTTTTTAGGGTAAATTAATATCTGTTTGATCGAAATTGAATTTCAAACTCATCAAAAGTACACACATTTGTTCGAAGGTGAAAATCCTCACAAAATAACTTATTATGAATTTCATATTCTCTTTGACGATGCTCAAGAATATCAAAAATATCTCTCAGCATTTATTAATGTTTTGAAAGAGAATTTATAAATATGCTTTATTGATAAAGTACAGAATAGGGAAAAAATTTCGACAAAATAATCTTTAAGAAAAATTAAATTTGAAAACTCGTGCTCAGTATACACGGAATAAAACCGTGCAAAACTCTAATTTTTTTTCGACAAAAAGTTTTGCCATGCCCCGAGTGTACCCTTTACACTTCAATTTTATGTGTACACTAATATAACCCTATCTTGAAAGTATTAGAATTAGGGCTAGGTAAACTCGTGTCCATCGTTCACTGTATAAAACGACGCCAAGCTGTTTCTTGGGAAAGGCTAGGGTTAGTGTTTAAAAATTGGGTTTTGTTCCGTAGGAACAAACGACCATATTCTTTTACAATAACCATAGACTTTTTCGAGAAAAGTTTTGCCATGCCACGAGTGTACACTATAACAGTTTTTTTTCCATGAACCAGCAAAACTTTATCTTTAAAATGTTATTTTGCTTAGGTATCTTTTTTTTAATGCTACTCATTTTCTCAGCATTATTACTACAGAATATTATAAGAGATATTAATCAACTGTTATTTGTATCATGTACCCAAGTAAAAAATTTTTCATGGCCTTAGTGTACACAATTTTGTTTTTAACACAAATTATAACATGTAACAGCCCCCGGCAGGGCCCGCCAGGAGGCAATGATTTCTCAACCCTCTCTCACCCCAACGCCATTC
>SCLH01000610.1:219208-231826 GCA_004367855.1 Oikopleura vanhoeffeni
CGTCTATAAATGTTTTTATAAGTGTAGATTCCGGGCGGGCCCTGCCGGGGGCTGTAACAAGTTTAAAGCTAAAATATTTAAAAAAAAATTGAATGAGGGGGCTGTAACCTGTTTAATTGATAAACAAAATATTATTGTGTACACTTGTGGCATGGCAAAACTTTTCTCGGAAAAGTCTATGGTTATTGTTAAAAAATATGGTCGTTTGTTCCTGCGGAACACAACCCTATTTTTTAACCCTAACCCTAGCCTTTCCCAAGAAACAGCTTTGCGTCGTTTTATACCGTATACACTGGACACGAGTTTACCTAACCTTAATTCTAACCCTTTCAAGATAGGATTGTATTTTGTGTACATAAAAACTATTGTGTACACTTGGGGCATGGCAAAACTTTTGTCGGAAAAAAACTAGGGTTGGTGCAAGAAGAATAGGGTTCCTACGGAACCCTACTATTCTCACCCCAACCCTATTTTTTTTCCTGACAAACAGTTTTGTACTGTGACCCTGGGAGACGACTTTATTTGTTTCTCTAATATAATTTAATGTCTTTATTGCCAGATGATCCCTCCGTTGTCGGCCAATGATATCGCCGATCCAAGCACGCTCAGAAATTCTGACGATGGAAACCCCTTTAAAACCCAGAAAAATTTGGTTTTGAATATTTTTCGTCGGTCGTTTTCAATTTTTCACCAAACTTTTTCAATATTAGCAGAAAATGAAAAAAATATCTATCGACTGAAATCCCCTTCAAACTACTCATTTTTGGGCAGGCATTCTACCTGATTAAGCTTTTTGAAAACCAAGTCTTTCCCCTGAGATAGTTTATAGCAGCTGCGCTGCTATCGTGGTTGGCGTTTTATACACCCGCCTATATATTGAGGGGCATATATAAACGCAGTAAAGAGTTTTGGATCAGGAGCCCATATCCATATCTGTCAAATAGCACCGACCCCCTTAAGTGAATTGAGTGCACACGTAAGCACGGAGGGCGATTATCTAATTAAGTATTTGTCATGGTACTGTAAAAGAACTCAACTGTATATATCAACTGTATATGCAGTCCTATAGGAGAACTCTCTAAAGGCCCTCCGTTGCACATTCTCGTTTGATGAGGGCGCCGGAAATAACGGCGTTGACCAATTAGGGCTGTGAAAATAAGAGTAAACGGGGCAACGGAGAGCCTAGAGATCGCCTTCTTCCGTATACGGTATACCCTTGCAATTTTAATAATTAAAAAGGTTTATAGAATTTGAAAAATGATTAATCGTCAAAAAAATATCGACTATTTTTTTGTTTCAAATTTTTCAATTGATAAAATACTGTCATATTTGGCTAAGCATACGTTTTTTCCTACGTCTAAGCGGACGTTTTGAAATTAAAAGACGTCTGCTCAGCCAAAAACGACAGTATTGCAATTAATATAAGACATTAAAACAAAAAAATAATCGGTATTTTTCGACGATTCTTGTTCTTTTTTTTTATATATGTATTATTGTATTGTAAAACTTATTCGAATTTTCAAGGCAAATATCTACCGAAATGGTCATACAAAGAAAATGGGTCCGTTCCAAGGATTTCATCGGCGTTGTGTTATTGTGGTGCCAGGCGAGGAGGAATATGAACGGCGAAAAGAAAAGAAGCAAAAGGAAGGAGGGCGAAAAATAACTTATGATAATCAAATGAAGTGGAAAGCTGCAATGTCATTACCTGAATCCGACGATGAATTATTTGAAAAAATAGATTATCTTGATCTTGGAAAAGAGGAGGCGTTACAGTTGGTGGCAAAGTATAACCAGGAAGGAGAAGAATATAAAAAGAAAATGGAAGAGAAATATGGAAGTAGTGATAGAAATGGAAGATATGATAGAACGAAGAGGAATGATGGAAATACCAGGTTTGTATAAATTAATTTTTGTTGAAACAAATTTCATTAATTTTGAAATTGAAAAAGGGTGCAATGAAAATAAAACCAAGGTTGTTTTTTATTCAAATGGGCCCACCCTACGCATGATGATTACGGGAGAACTATATCAATTATGGGGCCCCTGGGCAAATATTGCCACTTTTTTAGCCAACATTTGTATATAATTCGTTCTTTCGAAAACGACTCATCCGATTGAGTTCTTAGATAGTTCAAACTGAGCACAAATATTTAGAGAAAAATCAATTAAAAAATGGTCCGAATCAGACCATTGTTTCTAATTTGTTAACAAAAACTGATAATTAAACAATTTCAGTAATCTCAGAAAAAAATGGTCCGATTAATATTCACTAGATATTTGTGCTCAGTTTGAGCTATCTAAGAACTTAATCGGATGAGTCGTTTTCAAATGCCGAATTATATAAAACTTTTGGCTGAAAAAGTTTCACATAACTCTGAAGATATAGCAGTGGTGACTTACAAAATTTAAATGGTCGTTTTCCTCTTAGTTGGGATCGATATCGTATTAGTTGAAATACAATTCATTTATATGCGGAACTTGAAAATCGAAAAATCCCCAGTGGCCGCTCCCTATCCATAAGTTATAGACTATAACTTATAGACTATAAGTTATAGTCCATAACATCGACTAAAAATTAAATTTTAATTTGTTTTTAAGAACTGAAAGTGGGAGTGCTCCATACTCAAATCCTCCTCCCGTTGTGTACAGCAATAAAGGTAACGATGCCGACGCCCATGCGCAGCAGTGGCAAGAATATTATAAAAAATATTACGAATTCTACGGCTCCTACCCTAACAGTATGCCGCCACCAGTAGTACATCAACAAACTTATTCAACCGGCTCTCCTGGTTCTACCGATCAAACAAGCCAGCAATGGGCGCAATATCAACAACAATACCAACAGTACTATCAGCAATGCCAACAGGTAACAAAACAATTATATCGATTATGGTCCCCGAATACCAAAAAAAAATTAATTAAAAATAATAGGAAAAAGTTCAAAAACATTTTGTTCTACCGAGCAGAAAATGTTAAATGGTTATTGGTAACTTTTTCACTATGTTTTACCTTCAGAAATGCGGATCATCTATTTTAAAAGCCATTTCACTTTAACTCATTGGTACACATGTATTATGTAATTTAAAGAATTAATATGTTTAAACACTTAAGGGGGTAGCATCGACTCGGAAGACTGGAGTCAATTTAACTTACGAAATTAATTAGTTGTTTTACTTTTTTGTGCTTATTATGGTCAGCTGAACCAGAATAAATGTGCATCTACTTATAAAAATNATTTTTGTCTATTTTAGGAAAGATTTGAGTCCGAACTTTAATTTTTGAATTTGTGAAATTTTCAAAGAAAATCAAAGCATTATCAAAATTTTCCGCATTTTTTGATTAAAATTTTTTCTGATTGTTTTTATGAAATCTGTAAATAAAAGCGGAAAAAATGCCAACTTTAACTTTTTTCATACTAGTAGATTTTGACTGCTGTTTCAAAAATCATAATATGTTTATTTGTCATTTTTTGTCGACGTTTTTAGAAAAATTATGAAAATTTTCCGCAAATTAAGTCCAAAATTTTTTATAAGTCGTTTTTTGAACTTTCCATAAAAAATTATGCAAAATCAAATATTAAATGTTTTGGTACTTATTAAATCTCCGTGTGTCAACTAATGAGTTGGTCGCGCGATTATCATTTCTAAACTTTGGATGAAATTTTTAACACTCGGCTGTACACTCGATAAGTGCCATTTGGCACTAAATATTTAAAAATTTTATGCTAGTCAAAAATTCCAAATATAATTGTGGGTGTAATAGGCGCCATTTCTTTAGATAGTAAGAACATTTTTTAATCCCAAAACGCAATTGAAGGTCAATTTTTATCTCAAAAAAAGTTGTTTTTTCTACTTTTTGTCATTTTTGACCATTTTTCATGGGAAAAAAACTTTCATATCAAGGAAATTTTTTAATAAGCAACATAAAAACAAGACTTTTCAGCGCATTACACCCGACAATGTCTGAAGTTTATTGATATCGTCTTCAAAATAAATTCTATGGTCGGGTTTAGTTGGAAATGGAGTTTCAATGAAAAGTGGTTTTTAGTATTTTCACAGATAATTAGTTATGTTAAGAAATTAAAAATATAAACGTTTGCAAGAATGGACACTTTTGAAGATAAAAAATAAAAAAATAAATTTTCACATTTTTTTCTTTTATTTATCGATCTAAAAAAATGTACCAATCTGCCGGATCGATGCCACCCCCTTAAAAGTAACCGCTTGTTCAAAATTTGCTTGTAAATTAAGCCCAAATATATTTTATTTTGATACGGCCGAATTTTGGCGATAATTGTTCTCTAATAAAAAGTACAAATATAAAAGCTAACTTTTTGCTAATTCTGCTCTTTGCTCCTTAGGTGGGCAAAATTAGCTCGGTCAGCTACTTCACACTGTTAAACAATTGTCCAGATTTAAGTGGTTTAAAAATAATTCGTATGTTTATTGTAATCAATGTAATGACGAATTCAAGAATCTCCAAATTTTTATAATTAATTTGGATAATAAATCTGAATGGAAACTATTATATATATAAATACATATGTCGATAGACATTATTTTTGAGAATAAAACAGAGAAATTTAGCTCAAAAATAGAAATAAAATTGCATGACATGCGATTAAAAAGTAGTGGACGTCTAATGTTTAGATCTTGGCAAATATACTGCAGATGGGGGGCAATATCGCCGAAAATTTTTGGCGATATTGGGCCCCCTCTTCGTACTCGGGGCCTATATCACAGGAAGTTTTTTGCCAAATTGCGTAGGTTTTCGGCTAAAACTTTCGGCGATATTGCCTCCTCCCTCCCTGTATTTTAGTTACATGGTAAAAATTGGGTTTCTCGAGAACTGAACAAAATATGCCGTTTGACTATTTTACCAGAATAGTATTCGCCGAGATCTAAACGTTATACGTCGATCACTTTTGAAACTTTCAAATCGGAAGAACCGTTTTCAACAACATTCGATCTCACCAAATTAAACTACCGTTTTTGCTCATTACCGGTAAACCGGTCCAGTCAGAAGTCGAAAATAGAAATTGAATGCTTAATTTTGCCTGGTTCCATTAAAAAAGTTACCCAAGCTAGAGCTGAATTTAAAATATTTTTAATCTTGTTTTTAGTACTATGCAGCCCAGCCCAACCAGCAACCACCACCTTCGACATAACATTCTTCTTTACTTCTACTTTTAATCAATTATGTAAACGATAATATCAGTTTGATATAACTATCTTAAAATTTTGTCATAGTTTATCAGTGAAACCATATCATCTAGAAAAATTTTAGAAAATGAAACATAAATTTGTTGTTCATTACTTTTTGTGACTACAGTTGCCATCACTGTACCAAAAAACTGTTAAATTATCATTTCAAGAAGTCTAGGGGAACCTAAGTAACGGAACTTTCAAGTATGATTTATATGTATTGCTCGGAATTTGAGTTCATTCAAATTTAACGTACTTTTAAAATAGTATTTCGGTTAATGAATGTGATGAAAAATATATTTTATGAAAATAATCTTGGAATTAATGGTTAAGGGGGTGGTGGCAGTGATTTTTGAGATTCTGGAGGCTCCGTACGGCTAAACCAATTCAGATGAAACATTTCTGAGGAACACAAAAGATAGATCTATCTTTAATCTCGGGATTCCATTTTACAATTCAGTACCTAACCCACCAACCACCTGGTTAACCGCGGTTAAACACGCGTCATTTGGCTTTTTTCAATGAAACAAGGATCGTAGACCTTATATCGGAAAAATTTGAGAACTTCTGGAAACATCATTTTCGGAATGTAACAAGACCAAGAGGTAGCAAACATCGTCAAAGAATACATTTTTCGAATGTTGGCCTGATGGGCTGTAAATCAATTGAAAAGTGCGCGAAATCGAAAATTTTGAACATAAAAGTGAGAATTAAAAAAAATTAATGCCACCAAACGATTCCTTGGGTACGGTTTGCTGGAAACGATATTAGCAATTATGGTCTAATTTTCAACACAGCGGATTCTAGAAAAAATTTAAGTTTTCATCAAAATTATGTTTTGATCTCTAGCACCATGTGTTCAAAATCAGACCATAGTTGCTTATATCGTTTCCAGCAAACCATACCCAAGGAATCTTTTAGTGGCATTCATTTGTTTTTAATTCTCACTTTTATGTTCAAAATTTTCGAATTCGCGCACTTTTTTGTCGATTTACAGCCATCAGGCTGAAATTCGAAAAAAGTAATTCCTTGACGATGTTTGCCACCTCTTGGTCTTGTTACATTCCCAAAATGATGTTTCTGGCATTTCCACACAAAAAGCCTTATATCAAAACGTCCAAAAAAGGCCGTTTTTCGTCACATTCGACCCAATTCCTGGCTTCTGAGGCAAAAATCGAAAAAATTAGTTCCTTGACACTGAAATTCAGACAATTTCCGAGATGTGCTCATAATCTAAAAATTTTCCGATATAAGGTCTAGGATCCTTGTTTCATTGAAAAAAGCCAAGGGACGCGTGTTTAACCGCGGTTAACCAGGTGGTTGGTGGGTTCGGTACTGAATTGTCAAATGGAAGCCCGAAATAAAAGTTAGATATATCATCTGTGTTCCTCTGAAATGTTTCATCTTAATTGGTTTAGCCGGAGCATCCAAAATCTCAAAAATCACTACCACCACCCCCTAAACTAAAGCAGTAAAACGTCAAAAAATGGGTGGCGACATTTTCCATTAATCAATAATTTTTTTAAAATTGCAATAAAAAACAACAAACACCAAAAAAATATTTGGTTAACGAAAAATACAGCCGCTGAAGAAATGATTTCAATTAGCGTGAATAATACAACTTTATTCGACAAATTATTTTTGCATATTTTTAGAAAATTTTATAAAAAAATCTGTGTTGAAGATACCGTCGCCTCACATTCATAAATTGATTACTTACCAGCTAAGGTCGTTTTTCTTTTAGGTAGGCCACCCTAAGGGGTATCTGTTCTGAGAGAACTAGACTAGATAGCGACAAACGGTTTTTTGCATCTGAATTTTAACCGAATTTGTAGTGGTAGAAATTTTTTCTTTTTTTCCGGTGATTACCGGAAATCACAGGGTGGCCTACCTAAAAGAAAACGACCTAAGTAGTATTCAAAGGCAATTATGTATTTTATGCACTCCTGACGCCAAGAACGCATACTTCGTTTACCTTGTTTTTTCTGCGCAGGTTGGGCTACATTTATTTGAATTGAAAAATTTTGTATTTTTTTTATTCAAATTACAATTTGGAACCCATGATTTTAATTATATTCATTTTAAATTAAGAAATTTGATTAAAATAATTCTCGTATTTTTCTTGAATTTTTTGGCGTTTTATTTCCAACGTAATTTTAGTGTTGACTTTCATAAAACAAATTTTCTGATAATTAATTAAACTTGAGTCTTCTAATTTCTTAAACTTTTTAGATTGTAACTTGATTATTAAAATGAAATTTCTGTTTGTGTGCCTAGTCCTCGGAGTTTTCGCCGAAACAGTAGCGCCAGAGACTCAAGATACAACAGTTGCACCAGATGTCCCCACGGCAGACCCAGCTATAAATACAACCACAACTTTAGCACCAGATACGACTACCACTTTAGCGCCCACCCCAGCTCCAAGTACAAATATAACGACTACCGAAACAACAACCACAACCACCAAACAGGCTACAACCCAACCGGAGCCGGTTACAACCCTTGTGCCGGTTATCACAACAACTTCAGCACCGGTTACAACCGTGGCACCAGAACCAGCTGGTACTTTTTCTGGTTCAAGTTTTATAGGAGGAATGGTTCTTTCGGCAGCATTAATCGGAATTGGCTACTTTGGGCTGAAGTTTTATCAAGCGAGAAACCCAAATTACCGAACATTGTAATTTTGATACATTTTTAGGGAAAACCCTTTTTCGTCAGAATTTTTCATTTATTCGTCAAAATGTTAATTAAAAAGAAATAAGTTTTTCGCCGGAAACTGTTTTCGTCAGACTCGAACAAAAGTTTGATGAAAAAATTCCGACGAAAAAAAGTTTTCCTATTTTTAAGTAGCTAGTCTTACCTTTCTTTAGTTAAACAATTCGGTATTGGGCAATCTCTTTATTCTTCTGATGCAATGAATTTAAACAAGCAAGATATATACAATCAGAAATAGTCAAACCAAAAAAAATAATATTACACATGACTCATTTTTTTTACCTATATGCATTCATCGGCAAGGTTCTCTTTTGCATCGTAATTGTTTTTTATAATTTTAAATTTGTAAAAATTTCTAATATTTTTTTTAAAATTTTGCAGGTAAAAATCTCTGCCTTTTATATTTCAAATTTCGATGCTAAAGATACCGCCGCCGTATTCATCGTCATGAATAAACAATATTTTACACTTCTAGCCTTTGAATAGTCGGTAGTATTTTAAATACTAATCCGGAAATCCAGAGGAGCAGTGAAATGTCAAAAAATCGCAATTTTTTAAACTGATCAGGTGTTTTCAAATATTAAAAAGATGGAGGATTTAACAAAAATTCAAAATGGCTACAAGCTCTTTATATTATTTTGTTATAAGAATCGTGGTTTCATTTTGTAATTCCACGTCAATTGGTGATTAAGAGTTTTACTGTGAACCTGGAGCTTAGAGGATAAATTTAAGTTTAGATCTTCTTAGCCAAGCCTTAATACTAAGGTCGCTTTTTTTTAGGTACGACCACTTAAGGGAGTGGGTGTCGCGTATTTGGGCCTCTTCCAAGGTCATTTCCCGCCAAACTAGCAAAGGTGATATTCCAAAAACATTTGTAACTAACAGAACCAACNTTTTCTACCGCATATTTTTTTCCAAGGTTTCACGTGCAGAAAACTATTTGTCGCTATCTTGTCTAGATCTCCCAGTCGAAATCATGGTGGTCGTACCTAAAAAAAACGACCTAAAGTATCATAGTACACGCATGTCAAAGTAAGAATTGGTGAACAAAAATTGGTTTCAAAATTCATTTTGTTACCTATTTTAATTAATAATTCACTACAGTAGTGTGGGTTTAAACAGACAGTTTGGTAGAATGGCTTAGGGTTAAAAAGTCGTGCTAGCGTGCATTTAAACGGGCAGTTTGACCATTCAAACTATCCGTTAAAACATAACAGACAGTTTTCATCTCAAAACTGTCCCATTAAATGCACGCTAGCAGGAATTTTTGACCCAAACTCGTTTGACCAAACTGTCCGTTTAAACGCACTCTACTGTATCATTATTTTTGGGTAAATGTATCTTTAGGACGGTTTTTTAGTTAAAAATTGTATAAAATTTTCCGCTAAAAACCTACTGCACAAATTTTATCACTGATGAAGGACCCCATAAAATAACCTAAAATCAACTTCTGATCCTTTTCGATAATCTAAAATATTTTTCGATAGAACGTATTCTTATATGTTTTTGGTACTTTCCAAACTTAAGATACCACCGCCTTATTCTTGGCATAAAGTAACCGTGTTCATTTTCGTGCTTCGATTTCCCCCTCATTAATATATTTAAAATCTAATTTTATATCTTGTATTTTCATTCTTTTTTTTCCAATTTATTCATCTGTTCATTTTGTTACTCAATTGTTTAGTATTTCAGTTGCATGTTTCGTAATACAAAATGCGTTACACCAGTTAGTCTATTATTCGTATAATCGGACTCTTACCCTGTTTGTTCGAAAACAAAATTGTCAAATAAGAAATCAACTGGTGTATTTTAACTACCAAACTCATTCAGTGTAGGCAATGTTTACTGAAACCCTCGAAATTGCGCGTTTTTTCAAGTAAGATTTTATTAACAACATAATGCGTGTCTGTGAAATTGCAAAAGTAGCGGTGTCGGTATTTTTCGCCTAACCAAACAATTTTGATAGACAAAAACAAAATAATCGTAAAATACCGACGTCAAAAATGGTTCAAACGTCATGGCGCGTCAAATATAATAACCAATGATATAAAATTGGTAATTTTTCAATTTCACCCAAATGATATAAACTCACATTTTTTTCTTTTTGGTCGCAATTATTAGACTCGCAAACATATAGTCTCTTAAAACGCACTTCACTGTAGAATATCTACACTGTATAAGACACAGTAATGTAGCTTAGCTTTTTTATTGGTGGCGGGATATACAAATTGGTGTAATCATTACACTGTAATGGTATTCGATATATTTTTTCATTTATAAAACTAGAAAAATAAATTATAAGGATCAGCAGATTTGCACAACATACCAGTGTAACCAAACCCAAACTTATACAGCTAGAAAAAATGTTATTTACGCTTGTTCAATCATTCTAACAGCATTAAATTATACGGTAGTGAACAATTTTCTATAACAGTCGTTGACCCCTTAAAATGTTCATAATCTGATTTGAACCTCGAAAGATCATTTTTTAGTTGTGCTGACTTCTTTAACGGGGAACTGTGATTTAATTCTATTGGGGTTTTTTGAGGCAAAAATTATACTAGTATATAGTATTTGCTATTTCAAAATTATAATTATATCGTTTCGATCAAAAAATTATTTCTGTTTCTCACTCATTTCCTGAAGATGAATAATACATTCGAAACGTTGTGAAAATATGATTTTGAAATAGTAAATAATATATATGTTATTCAATTATGAAGACAACTTGATCCAAAATGTAAAATTAATTTAACTAGCATAAATTCCTACATAAATGACCATTCAAAGACGGCAGTTTTGCTGCTACAATCTCTTCATTCAGTTACTCAACATTTAATGTAGGCCATCCTTACCTTATAAACAGATACAAACTCTAGCATATAATATGCTGCATATTTTACCTTGGTACGAATCATAAATAATTATAGTCAGTGACCATCTGACCGGTTTCTCATTCAGACTGTTATTTTCAGTAAATTTCGGATTCTAGGGGGAATCCCCACAAGAAATTTAATTAACTGAAAATCTCTTCTTAGGATGATTAGGCGTATAAATGAAATTGTCAGGGTCTCACATCTGTACGTCAACCAGGGCCCTCTAGCGAGAATTTAACCTTGTAATAGCTCAAACTTTAGAAGTATCCGCCAATTTATTATGAAAAATTTGGTTCATTAGATATTCGAATCTAAAACGATCAAAAATTTCTCTTTTGGGGACGTTTTGAAAGAATTGAAATTTTTCATATGAAATATAATAAAATGTCGGAGGAAATGCGTTTTAAAGTCTGATCTATTTTTGAAGATGAGTGCACGCTAGAGGGCGCTGTGGTTTAGCTACATTTATGAAACTCCCAACGATGTTTAGGTATGATTAATTATAGGACAAATTTTCAAATGATTGAATTTCGCTTGGGGGTCTCTCTCAAATTTGAATAAGATAAAATTAGAATAAGGTTATAGGTGGGGACCGTCAGCTGGGGATTTCTCGATTTTCAAGTTGGATATATTCAGACATTTCATTTTTACCAATTCGTTATTGACTCTAAGAAGAATATGACCATTAAACATTTCTCTGTCGACCACTAGGTCGCGAAAATGAGTTTTTAAAATACCAAAAGTGGGAAAATTTTAGTGAAGTGGGCCCCAAGTGTCCCCAAGGTTCGTAATTTTCACGATTATGAGACAATTTTAACCACTAGGGAGCGCCGAATCATTTTTTATTTGACATTTTTTTTTATTTGAGGTCGATTTACCCTAGAAACAAAATATTTTTGAAATTTGGAAACTTTTAGAGAAATCTAATCACCAGCGGACGGTCCCTAGTTATAGGCTATAAATTCTAGCCTATAACTTGTAGCCTATAAATTATAAACTATTTTATTGACTTAAACAAATATAAATATTACTGAAAGGTGGCCACCGACTATAGTCTATAGTGTCACTCTAACGAATCTTTAAAACGTCAAATCGCCAATTCCTTATTTATTTTGAAGTGCCCTTACTTTAAATAATTGAATTTCATTCAAATGTTAGTCGAGGAATTATTCTTTTATTTTTCAACAAATATTCTTTGATGTATTTTTAAGGTCACTTGCTATATCTTATTTGGAATCATTTATATTTTACTTCATTCAAATGGTGATACATAATCTGATTTGTTCAGTTATATTTGTTGAAAATAAATAAAAAAATACTATTAATCATTTTGTTTACAAGCAAATATAAGCATACACTTGAGTTCTTTAAGTAGGACGCACCATTTTAAAAATACGATGTTGAGGACTTTTTGGGTGTGCGTCCTGCAAACGGCCCAGACAAACGTATGGCGAACAGTAGCGCTATATATTAAAGCCCTTTTACAAAGACTTGCCTTAATAAAATAAAAAGTAGTAGCTTTGGAAAATTACGATGGTGGGAATTTTTAACCCTCTCACACCCAAAACGCCATTCGGGGACGCTACTTTGGGCGCTTATTACGGGGAAAGTAAAAGTGCTTACAACTTTACTGTTATTTAGTCCTTGAGATTAAAGATAGACTTTTTATATTATTTAATTTACATTTTGACTTTATTAACCCCACAGTAAAGTGACATTTATAAAGTGACCTTCAACCTACGCAATTTATTTGCGAGAAAATGAAAGACGTCAGAACAAAAATGAATGATGGAGGAGATTTAGAATTAAATTTTCTAAAT
>SCLH01000610.1:238166-251137 GCA_004367855.1 Oikopleura vanhoeffeni
GTGTCCTGAGATGATCATATGATTTTTGAAAATTTTATTTTTTCACTTTTTTGGAGATCTTAGTACATGGGTTAAGGGGATATATGACTTTGATTCAAGGCCTTAGAGACATTAAAATGGTCTAAATTGATACGGGGTGATAATTTAGTGTACTAAGAACCCAATAATCAAAAATTCAAAATTTTTGCACTTTTTCGATGTTTTTGGTCATTTTCCAAAAAATTTCCGAAAAAACATTGCTTCAATTTTTCGAAAGTAGGCTGAAAATAGATGAAACACTGATGAAAAAGTTGTCTTACTTCAAGGCGATATTTTGAAGTTTTAGTGGTCAAATTCGAGCAGACTTTATTTTTTAACTTCATCTTTTAAAAAATACTTAGAAAAAAATCGAAAAAATGCGAAAATTTTGAATTTTTTAATTATTGGGTTCTTAGTACACTAAATTATCACCCCGTATCAATTCAGACCATTTTAATGTCTCTAAGGCCTTGAATCAGAGTCGTTTACGGTATACCCCCCTTAAATGGAACCTTTATTTCGCCTTTTGTTTCCGAAGTCTCTGGAACGACTTGTGTTATCACCTCATTTTAGAGCATTTATATTGCCCCTAAGGCATAAAATATATCATTAAAGTGCGTCACAAAGCTCAAAAAGTAGTCTTTTAATACTCAAATTGTGACCACTAGGGTGCTCGACAAAATTTTTTCTTCGTCAAAATCGGACTTTTAGAGAAGGTTTCAACCCATGAGCCTAAATAATTTTCTCTGGCATATTTAATTTCGCAGAAAGTGCTCCAGGGTTAACCCTACCGATAAGGTTCGAAAATGGTCCAAATTGCTTTGGGGTGCTAACAAAGTGTACTACCGACCAAATTATTTCGAATTTTTAGCATTTTGTCTCTTTTTTTTCAAATAATGTTTTCTCAAAACAAAGTTCAAAAATAACGTTTGCTTTAATTTAACAACTCAAACTTGAAAATTTTACCTTGACGTAAGCCAACTTTCTGATAAGTGGTTTCGTTGCCTACTTTGATCCTACTTTTGAAAAGATTGAAGCAAATTTGTTTTTCGTGAATATTTATACGTGACATTCAAAAATTTATATCAGCTGATTTCAACGTAAATCCTGGGAAGAGATTTAAAAGTTGATTTAATATGTTTTGAAGCGAATCTCTCAAAATAGAAAATAACGGCCAAAAGCTTTGGATTTATTTTTTTTAAGATCATGAAGAACAGCTTGAAGAAGTCAGAAAAGAGCGAGATGAGTTTGCTCTTAAGCTGAAAGACTTCGAGCGTAAATTTATTGAAATTGAGCTGAAGGAAAAAAGTGCTAATGAGGCAGAATTAAAAATTATAATAATTCAAGAAGAACTTGATGACAATATTCAAATCAATTCTAGGCTGACAGAAAATCTTATCAAAGATCAAACAGAAATTAAAGTTCTCGAAGAAGAACTTCGAAAAATAAAGGTAGGGAAACACATATCGGAGAAAACAAGTTTTTTTACAAAAAAATACATATGTATATAAAGTCAAGTTCATCAGTAATCTTAAACTATTTATAATTTTTTTGTGTAATATTATCACATTTTCTAACGTATTAATTATTTTTTTGAGATCATTAATTCCCATTATATTCGGATCGTTTTTTTTTGTGTTTTCATTGACTATAATTTGTGTTAATAGCATTAACGTCGAACTCCAAATCGATAGTTAATTAAGCCTAATCAACAAATAAATGTTTATTAATAAAACAGTACAAAATACAGTCTCAATTACANGATGTTTCAAAAGTAAACTTCAGAATTAATTATACAAAATTATGAAAAAACAGTCATTTTCTTGGGTCTGAACATGGTTCCGTCAACTCACCGGTAAACTGAAATTGAAACTGATATTTCAAAGATAAAGAAAATTAATCACTCATATTTATTGCTAATAAACTGAAATTTAGGGAAAAACCATGTCTGGCGAAATATTGATAAATGAACAATTTTGCTGGTGTTGCCGTAGAAATTTCAGCGCAAATCATATTATATGATTAGTATACTTTATAATATCAATACGTTGACATTTTGGCGGCTTTAATTAATTAAACACTTTAAGTTGCTTTTGTTCACGTACTAATTGTAAATAATTGTTGTGTATTATTGTCGAAAAGTACTTTAAGGGGGTATGCGATTCTGATTTGATAAAGGCCTTAGAGGCATTAAAATGCTTCAAATTGATACGGGGTGATAATTAAGTGTACTAAGAACCCAATCATCAAAAAAAAAATTTTCGCATTTTTTCGATTTTTTTCTAAGTATATTTTAAAAGATGAAGTTGAAAAATAACGTTTGCTCGAATTTGACCACTAAAACTTCAAAATATCACCTTGACGTTAGCCACCTTTCTCATCGGTGTTTCACTGGCTTTCTTTTGAGCTTACTTTCAAAAAAATCGAAGCACTTTTTTTTCGGAAATTTTTTGGAAAATGACCAAAAAAATCATATTTCGAGTTCTAGCTCGCAATTGCAATAAAACCCTCGAGAATCTCTTACATATGTTCTTAGGAATACTTGATAAACATTTGAGCCATTTTGCAAATATATCCTCGGAGGAGATGGATTTTGAAGTCTGAAATTGCGAAAAATCGTCGGTTATTTGGCCTTCTAGAATTTCAGTCGTTACGTGATTTGTGAAAATTTGAGCTCGATTTGATATACCGTCTGGGGGGAGATAGTTTTTGCAGTTTTGAAAATGTCACCTTGTTACGATACTGTACCGATTGGTGTAATGGTCAAAAATAATTTGTGATGTATTTTTTTGCAAGATCAAGGATAGATCTACAAATTAGCATTTTCGGTTTTTCTCATGAACTGTTAGTTTTCAGTATATTTCACCTAGAAAATGTCAAATCAGAGTCGCATACCCCCTTAAGGGGGTACTGGTCGCTCGCTTTATGGGGCCTTAGGGGCATAATAAATGCTCCAAAATGACCCCGGTGATAACAAAGTGTACTACCGACCAAATCATCAAAACAAATTTTTCGCGTTTTTTCGATTTTTTTTTTAGAAGTATACTTAATTAAGTATTTTTTTCAAAATGAACTAAAAAAATTACGTTTGCTTTAATTTAACAACTAAAACGTCAAAATATCATCTTGACGTAAGCCAACTTTCTGATCAGTGTTTCTGTGGCTTTNTTTTGAGCCTACTTTCGAAAAAATCGAAGCACATTTTTTTTCGGAAAATTTTTCACGTGACCCTCAAAAATTCATATTTTGAGTTTGGGGTCGAAATTTGAAAAAACGCTCTGTAGGATTTTTATTTGTTTCGAGCTACCTTTTGTAAAAATTTGAGTGAATTTTGAAATTTAACCTAGGAGGAGATATATTTTCCGATGAACAAAGTTCAAAGAACGGTGGTTTATCGCATATTCTAGACAAAATATAGCACTTTTCGACAAAAACGCTCTAGAGAAGTTTTGAATACTAATTATACAGGTTATGTTAAAATTAAGGTTTATTTCTAAATTAAACCTAGGAGGAGATAGATTAACGATTTTGGCTTAGGTCNTTTTGTGTCGCTTATGTGTCAGGGAGTGTGTGGATACAAAAAAGTTTTGACACATTTCTCACGCAAGCTAAAGGCTAGATCTACAAACTGGCTAATCTGAATAATATCTTTGAAACCCTGGTTGGCTAAGTTTTTATCGAGAAAAACCAATTCCAGCGACCAATACCCCCTTAAATTCCATTGTATGTTCATAAGGAGCGCTATAGACTATAGATCAAACACTAGCATTTAGTTTAGCGCCTTTTTTGTGCTTAAGTACTGTACCAGATGAGAAGAGGAAATGAGCCCGGTCAATAAAAGGATTAACTTCATCTTTAGTTCACACATGGAAATTGCGTGAATTGTGTTTTATTATGAGTCATCATTTATGACACATTCTTCGTCACTGTGTTTTCAAGCAAAAATTATAGCGGTAATTTGGGCGAATAAAACAGATTTTCGTGCTCTGTTCACCATTTTCAATTCAGCTGCGAGAGAAATAAAACATTTTATTCGGCCGAAGTTTACAATTGAATGTGTAGGTAAGCACGACATTGATTATAGACGCATTTGAAATAAGGAATTTCAAAAGTCAAAAATGGGTATCGATGTTGTTGACCCATCTTGTAGAGAATTTTTTTCTGTCATTTTAACGGGGACATAGGTGGTCGTAATCTGGTAACCTTTCAATCACGCCTCAGAACAAATCTAGGGGCAGTTTTGTAAAAATTTGAGGATACTCGTTTGTAGATCTAGCCTTCGTCTCTACGATTACACATCTAAAGTCAATCTTGTTACATCCACCACCAGGTGGTGAGTCTATCTAGAGCCACTAAACGTTTTTTTTTAAATCTATCTTCTTTTAGACCCCCATACAAAGGCGTCTCAAAATCTACACAAAGTAGCGAAATAAATGAGAAGCAAAAAAGTGATGAGAAGGAATTTTTTCGATTTTTGACTTTTTTTCTTCTAGAATCTCACTTAAACGGCCGATTTTGCCAGTTTTTCGACTTCAAACTCTATCTTCTTTTAGACAATGTTAGAATGAAGCCATTTTTCGACTAAGGTAGATAAAATATAATGCGGTAAAAGTGATGAGAAGGAATTTTTGAATAAAATTCTAGAAATTGAATTAAAGTGAACCGGGAAATGAAAGTTTGAAAAAAAAGTTCGTCTGATCGGAACAAAAGTACCACCAAATTGAAGCTGGAGATTTCACTGATCAAAAGTTGGCTTACAGCTAATCAAAATTTTTAACCAATCAGCGTTCAAATTTCGATAATTAGGTTTAACTATTTGGCTTAAAATAATTGAAATTTCCAGAATTCGATTTAGACATTGTCCGATAATTTTATGTCATGCATCGTTTTCGGTGGTCATATTCACCAATAAAAAATGTTCATATCATGGTGGAATACCGGTTTCTGCGGGTTAAAGCAAAAAATATTCGAATTTTGAAAATTCTAGATTTTGTTCTAGATTGTTTTGAAAAAAAAATAATTGCCACCATGAGATTCCTTAGGTCAACTTTAGTCATAACCGATATTAATTTATCCTAAATTATTCTATAAGGGGCTCAAAAAAATTACACACCTACCCCTTTAAGACTTAAGTTAAAAAAGGATTTTTCTGTTTATGAAAAATTTTCAACAAAATCGATTTTCGGTCAAATTTTCGAGTTTTTCAAGGAGTGCAAAACCCGGATCTAGCGACCCCATATGAAGAGCTAAAGCGCTATTTTTTTTGGCAAGTGAAATTAAGCGTTTTTTAGGAAAGCGTTTTAAGGATTTAGGTCGGCGACCATGTGGTCGACCTTTAAATAGCGGTCAAAGTTCATGCTCAATTTCAAGTTCATCGTAGTTTTTGCTCTCTAGTGATCTTTCAGTACGTGATTGACCCATAGTTGCTATACTTTCATCAGAAAGTCGACCCTTCCGGTTCTTTTGACGGGTACTTTTCAAGTCTACGATGGAACTTGAAATTGACCTTGAACTTTGACCGCTTTATTTAAGGTCGACCGATGTAAATCTCGAAAATTTGACCGAAAATCGATTTTTTTTTGAAAATTTTTCATAAAGAAAAAAAATCCTAGATTAAATGACCAGAAAAAATTCTCTACAAGATGGGTCAAAAACATCGATACCCATTTTTGACTTTTGAAATTCCTTATTTCAGAATCGTCATAATATTGTCACTTTCAGCCACCTGCGTAAAGCAAAACTTGATGTACGTGTAGTTAAAGCCTGGGGCCACGCTCATTCTAATTTTTTTAGCAGTGACAGATTTGACTGTTCCACCACGGACAAACCACATGAGATATCATGAAACGGTTTTTTTGCATCCAACCTGAAAAAAATAAATTTTTAAATATGATGATCCACCAGTCTACCGGTAATTCACGGTTCGAACCAGTTATTTTCGGTTTTTCTCAAATAATAGTCTGTATTATCGCACACATAACCGCAAAACATGTTACATCGGTTAAATATTATGGAGACTTTTTTGAGATCAAATATTTTAAAATTTGACATTCAACAACTTCCGGTTGTCGGGATTAATAATGAGTCATTATTAATGAATCATTATCGAAGACTTAAATTTTGTCATTATGAAAAATGTCAAGAAAACTTAATTTTATTTTTCAGCCATTATTCTTAGCATTTCTTATGGTTTCATTTCATATCCATATTAAGTTATTTCCTGTCATTTGAAAATCTCTTATTTTGAAAAAAATTGAAAAAAAAATCACCAAAGCTTTTTAAGTTTCTAGTTGGATTCAAAAAACCGCTTCGTGTTATGTCAAACGGTTCGTCTTTGGTGCCTAATTCAAATCTGTCGCTGCTAAAAAAATTACCGGGAAAGATTTAGAGAACATTTGAGAGAAATCTAAATGATTTCATATCCAACTTTGAAAAATACCGGTCGAGTTCAGAAATCGAAAAATATTATTGACGGCTAAAATTGTCTTGGCTGGCGGATTAAAAAAAAAAGATTCCCTATAGTTCCAAAACAAAAAAAGTTCCTACGGGTTGGTTAAGAAAAAGTAAAATCAGTCTCATCAAATTAGGGAAAATTGACGTTTTCAAGTTTTGCTGAATTTTAGTAACGAAACAATTTTTTCGTCATTTTGCTTCTAAGTTTCTAGATTTTACTTTTCCGTCAAATCTGCTAGCGCCCCAATATGGAATACATAAAAAAATTATCCATTTTCTAGATAAAAATGCTTTCGGCTGAAATAATTAAGCAGCTGAGCAGTTGCCGATCAGAAACTATTAATTGGAAAACGCAAATTGGAAATTTTCAATTCAAAAGGTCGAATCAATCGACGAGCTATGAAAAAATGGAAATAAAATTTATAAACCAGGTAGGAATATTTACAGGGGAGCAATGGAAACTAAATTTGAAAGATTCTCGGACTCTTATTGACTGAAAGTACAGAGATTTATAAAAAATACGTTTTAATCGGTCAATTAAATCAAAATCTAGAATCTCAAATTACGTCAAGGGTACGATTTTGATCGTCATTTGTTGAAAAACTTGTAATGATACAAATTGATCGAGACCCCTGAAATAGGGTTATAATACGTTTGTTTTATTATGCTGAAGCCAAACCGAGGAATTTTTCAAAAAACCGTCTGTTGGGGTCTGCTCATGTTCTGTCCGGTTAATTTGAACTATAAATCATTGTTATACCCTGAAAACTCAGAGAGGAGATACGTTTTAAATAATAATTCCGTCTGTTTTGTAAGCTCGTTTCTGATTGGACGAGCCATTTGTCATGACATGTCACACTCAAATTTTGTTTAGGATGCACGATTGTTGTTCAAATATATTAAAGGGAAGTCATATTTGGTCGAACAATTTGTAGTGCTCCGGCAATTGGTCATTGAAAACCCCGATTTTCACTAAATTCTTGTCGACCGCCCTTAAAAATTAAATCCATGCTTTCATAATCAAAAACAAACTTTTTGTAACAGCAGAAAATATCCTCATCCGTATTTTTCTGACTAAATTGTTCAGTTTTGGGAGTATCGACCACGAACTATTTGGATTTTACGTCCAAAAGATGACGCCACTGATATTTCAGAAGACGATAAAGAAAATATAAAAGTTGAAAATGTTGATTATTTTGATAGCCGTGGTGCGCCAGCTCCGTTACCCTGGGAAAATAGAGAAGAATTTCGACCAAACTTTGACAATTTAAATAAAATGCCCAAGGCGCTTTCCGAATCAGAATTGCTTAAAATTTGCTCCTTGATCCTAGAGACGAAAAATCATCTGGAATTGATCAATCCGATTTTTATACCAGCTCGGAATAGTCTCCAATTTATGTCAAAAGCCGCATTTTTACATTTTGACAAATCAGAGCAAAAAATGAAACTGGAATTTATTGATAGTTACAACTATTTAGAAAAAACAAAAGATGGATTAGAAATTCATGAGCCAAGTTCAATCTCTTTAAACGAAGTTTTACTAGAAGCAAGCTGTATGAATCAATCGATAGAACATTATAAAAATATCGAAAAACATTTTTCGTGAGTAACAATTAAATATTAAAAATGCATTTTTTAACGTTTCGAGTTATTTATCATCTTCAAAATGTGAATGTTATATCAAAGATTGGTATCACTAGGCCTCTACTTTCGCGTTCGCGTTTGACCAATAACAGCTTCAAAAATAAGTTCAACCATGAACGCGAAAGGCCTAGTGATGCCCTTTTTATATACAGTGGTTTACCACTTAAAGCCCCCCTAGAACTTTTGGCCCAAAGGGGGTTTTAACTGGTCAGGGGGCTTTAAGTGGTCATAGGGCCAGGGTTATAGTGGTCAAAGCTTTTTGGGTCTGAGAAGTTTTCTGAGAATTTATTTCTCGGAGAATGTTTTATTTCTAGATATCTTGAACTTTATTTTCGCTTTTTACAAAATATCGAAAAGTGCTTTTATTGGCTCAAGGTATGTTATCAAAGCATACACATTCACCAAGTAACGTTACAGTCCTCGCTCCCTGGACTGGTAAAACTTAGCGGTTAATTGACCGGCCTTTTGAATCGAGGCACCGCATTTCACCATTTGACCAATGTAGGTCATCACCCCGCGCAGCACCTATCTGCCAAGTAAAAGAGCGAGATCAAGACAATAAATATTCCAATCAGCTTATATGGTCAACTCTTCTCAAAAAAACTGAGTTCCAACCTGTGTCAGAGATCAGCATGAAAAACAGCCCTTTTTGGGCGTTTGTAAAAGCACTTTAGGTTATCCCGGTCCCTAATATGGAACCATATTCTCGAATATTTAGCCCAACGGAGGCTTCTCAAGATTACTAATTCGATTAGCCAGTTGTAGAACTTAGCTTCATCGTGCGTAAGACTGTGTCAAAAGTTTGCTTGACCCCACACTTCCTTCACACTATAAACGGCACAAGAGGCAACCTAAGCCAACGCAAAATCTATTCTCCTCCCAGGGTTATTTGTGAAATTAAAACCCCCAATTTAAACATTAAACCTGTTAATTAGATATTTGAAACTTTGTTCTTTGGGCGCTGGTTCGATAAAGTTGCGTATATTCATTTTCTAGGATATGTAAAACAACCGGTCAAATTACCGGTTTTTGGGACACTTTTTCACTCGGAAAATTCTGATCTTAACCTGCCGTAGGTATATTTCAAATTTCACTCAATTTTTGTAACGGTGAGCTCGAAAACAAAATGGAAACTTCTGAGGGACGCCGTTTTTATTCATTTGCCGCCAAACCTCAAATTATGGATTTTGAAGGTCGAACAACACGTTAGAAAAATTCTGAGAAAAAATGTGGCTCGATTTTTCGAAGTAGCCCAAAAGAAGCTCGGAAACCCACTGAGAGAAAGTTGGCTTTACAGGTTCAAACCCGATAATTTGAGTTATGTCAAATTGACACAACGTTTATTTGACATAATTCTTGAGGAAAAATACTTAGAAAAAATCGAAAAAAAAAAACGCAAAATTTTTCGGAAAATTTTTTTTGTTGTCATTTGGGTTGTTTTATGCGTTTCCAACAACAAACAAATTGAATGTTGGTGCATTTTTGACATAATAACTGCAAAAATGTAGGGACCGGGATACCCACTAAGGTATAATTATGCTTATCATTTGTAATTAACGGATTCGCGTTAAAAAAACGTTTAACAGCTATTTATTACAAATTTTTTTTGAAAAATGCTTTGTCGATTTAAAAAAAATTTAGGGTCATTTTGATGAAAAATGCGTAGGCGGAACGACGTTATTAAAAAAATTGGAACCTTTGCTGGTTTGCACCAAATTTAATATTTATCAGTGGCAGATTTTTCAGCTTTATCTTAGCATTTATAAGGCCACTTGATGTGGGTGAGAGGGCACTGAAAATCGACAATTTCAAACTTAAATTGCCATTTTTACCCAAGAAAAAATTTTCAATTTTTTTTCTTTCAAATCGAATTTTTCTCGAAAATTCTGCCCTGAGTGTTTACTTTCATGCGTTGATAAAATATATTAGTAAAAGACGAGTTTCCCCCATGATGGTGACCCTACAATAAGGCTTCGAAAAGAAAGTTCAGCCAAGAACGCGACCAAAGAGCCTTTTTGAATTATACCATTCTTAGAGTATTCTGTTCAGAGTGAAAAAACAAAAATTGGTAGAATGTACTAGAACTGGGAAATAAGCTTCCCTGATTTGGCCGCAGGTTGCCCTGTACACTCACCCGTCGCTTAAATCCGCCTATCCCCATGGACATTTCTCTTTCAACCTACGAGTCCCTAACTGATTTCAAACTCCCTATGGCACACTTTTTGGGTCGTAGACCATTTGCCGTTGATGAAACGGACTGATAGTTGTTTTTCAGTTACCTTTAAATTGCAGTGTAACAAATATTAATTAAGATAATTACGAGGCCCACAAGATTTAACTGAGAGTCTCAAAAATGTCAACTATTCATTTTTTGCCAAGGTGATACAAGCTGTATTCAGGAAATGTTAATACACTTATTTTCAAACTCAATATCTTTCAGGTAGCTTTTTTTTTAAAAGGAAAACCACCACGATACTAGTTAGACACAACGGTAAGAGATTCGGGGAAACGGTTTTTTGAATCCGATAGCCAAGAAAATTTTAGTCGAAGAGAAATTTTCGATTTTTGAACCCCGACCAGTTGGACCAGTAATCACCGAAAACGCCGGTAATTTCAGTTTATAGAGAATACCCATAGTAAAACAGTTTAAAATGTGGTTGTGAGGGTAAATTTTCAAGAAAAAAATTCTGACATGATTGATTTTGACACCAGACACCACCTTGTGGAGTAAACACGACATTTTGTATCTCGACACTGGTGAGCTATGTGAACCTAAAAATGTAGTTATCCGGGTAACTTTTCTTAGCTATCGGATTCAAAAAACCGTTTCCCGATATCTCTTACCGTTTGATCTACAGAGGGGTGGTTCCTTTAAAAAAAAAGCTACCTCAGTGTAATTTTCAGCTAAATTGAAAGTTTTGGTGAATCGATTTTTACTAACTTATTTTCTGACCACCAGATAAATAAAATAATTTAGAACTCTGATGAAGCTGTTTCTTCAGAGTTGTAGGGTTAGAATTTTCATTAAAGATGTATATATTTTGTCATGACATTTGTTTTTTTCAGTAACTTTGAAATTTTTGTACTGAAATTTCATCAAAAATATCAAGTTTTTAAAGAAAAATTAATTTAATTCGTCAATAGCTGTGAAGATTAAAAATTCAAAATTGTCTAAAAAAATGTATTTATAATTATAAAAAAAAATTTTGGGGGTGGTTTTAAGTGGTCACAGGTCACCGGTAAAATCAAATATGCACAAAAAGGGGGGTATTGTATTTTTGAAAAAATTGTATTTTTTATTTAGGTCCGTTTATAATCCTTTTACTCCGACTGCTGATCACTGCGAAATTCAATTTTCTTGGAAAAATCGTGAATGCGGAAATTTGCTTCAGCTTCCTATAATCGATGATGAACATCGAAACTGCAGACTGCTCATTTCTATTGGACAGAAAACTTATTCATCAAAAATTTACCAAGATATAAATGAACAGTACTTGAGATTAGGCAAAATGTTAAATGCGTTGAATAATAGTTTGACGTTTCCAGGGACGGATTTGGACACTGGATCAATCGACAAACTTTTACAAACAGGTTTTCTTTATTTTTAATCTTCCTAAAAAATTAAGTTTTGAGTTTTTCTTAAGGGGGTAGCAGCGATGTGGCAGATTGGTACATTTTTTCGTAGTGATTTATGAAAAAAAAATGTGAAAATTTATTTTTTTATCTTCAATAAAAGTGTTCATTCTTGCAGACGTTTATATTTTTAATTTCTCAACATACTCAAGGGGGTGGTGTTAGTGATTTTGGGATTTCAGAGGCTTCGTACGGTTAAACAAATGCAGACCTGGAACTTTTGAAACATATATTTAGAAGATCTATCTTTGATTTCACGTACTCAATTTGACAGTTTAGTACTACTCTCACCAACATTCTGGTTACCGCGTTAAAGACAGTCCCCTCGGCTTTTTTTCAAAGAAACAAGGATCCTAGAGCTATATCGGAAAAGTTTGAGATTTTGGCGAGATCTAGAAATTGTCTGATTTTAGTGAATCGGTTCTGTTTTTCGATTTTCATCTTGGGTCAGGAATTTGGCTGAATGTTGCTGACAAAAGTGTTTTGGACGTTTTGATACAAGGCTTTTTCGTGGAATGCCAGAAACGTCATTTTCGGAATGTGACAGCCCTGGGGTGTGAACATCGAATCGGTCGTACTTTTTTTGTAATTTCGCCCTGATTGGCTGTATCGCAAAAACTGTGCGAAAATGAAATTTGAAAAAAAAGTGATAATTAGACCCATTTAAATGTCACCAAAGATCCTTGGTATGATTTGCTGAGAACGATATTAGCAACCTATAGTCTGATTTCAACACACAAGTGCTAGAGAATCAATCATAATATCATGAAAAACTTTATTTTTTCTCTAGAATCCGCTGTGGTCAAAATCAGACCATAAGTTGCTAATATGTTTCCAGCAAATCAAACCAAGGAATTTTTGGTGACATTTAAATTTTCTAATTGATCACTTTTATTTTCAAATGCATTTCTTGCGCACTTTTTTGTCGATTTACGCCAATCAGGGCGAAATTTAAAAAAGGTACGACCGATTCGATGTACACCACCCCTAGGGCTTGTGTTGATTCAAAAATGACGTTTCTGGCATTTCCACAGAAAAAGCCTTATTATCAAAACGTCCCAACAAACACCCTTTTCGGGACATTCAGCCATTCTGACCCCTGAGGCAAAATCGAAAAAACAGAACCGATTCACTAAAATTCAGACAATTTTCTAGATTTCACCAAATCTCACAACTTTCCGATATAAGCTCTAGGATCCTTGTTTTTTTTGTAAAATGCGAGG